>JABXJD010000120.1:442500-482500 GCA_013375575.1 Percina caprodes | reverse complement strand
AAACAAGGGGAGTTGAGTGACTGAATGGAAAGAGGAATACAAGAGTTTTTGTATCTCTATTTAAGAGCCGAAGTGGTGCTAAAACATAATCCAGATGGTAATAACATGTATTCTCTGTACAGAGGGTGAGTGGTGTCCTTGCAAATACATATGGCTTAAACAATAAGAAAATAAAAGATTAAGATAAGAAGATAAGATAAGATTAGAAATAAAATCAGTGAATTGCTTTATAGCTGATGGCCATTCCTCGGCATATCCCGGTGTGCATTGGTACAGAAATGACGTGTTCATCGCCACTAGCAGTGACAAGGTCTTTCACACGCAAATGTGGACACACACCGGCACACGCATACACCTATATACTGTGCTTGCAAGGAAATTAACATTCAAATAGAGTCAATATTTTAGGCTTTTTAGACATTTCTTCATTGGCCAACATATATATTTTTGTGCGTCTTCATTGGCTTTACCTGGGTGATGCCAACAGTTCACTTTCAGTCCCTTTCATCTCTCTCCTTGATCTCTCCGTGCTGCTCTCTCCCTCCTCCCTTCTAATTGACACTGACATCAAATCAATATATTTTTTTTTGTCTGTTTGCGGTTCTTTGCTCCGATGGCATTGGCGGGGGCAGAGTGAACTATGAAAATTGATGGACTGTCCCTTGTTTATAAGAAAAGGGAAGAAGAATGAGCAAAACTGGAGGAAATAGGAAGACGGACAGGTTGAGAGAGGAGGGGGAATAAGGCAGCTAGAGAAATGAGCAGAGGGGTGTCACAGCTGCATTGTATGAAAGATAATGTGTGGCCTACATACAGAGACAAACGTACACTTTGTCAATTGGCCTTTACTTGCACATACAGTACATAAGTGCGCACAGGCCTTTATTCTATAAAGTAGTGTTTTTTTTGTCCAGATGTGTTGTCTGTGTGTCAAGGCTGGCTCACTGCTCCAGACCATGCATAGCACTTCTTTTCATGCTTTCATGTACTGTTCTGCTGCAATGTGATCAACTAAAGCATGTTAGGTAAGCCATGTCAGAGCAGAGGGCTGGAAAAGAGGCTTTTCCCGCCTTACACCAAGTCTGTCACTCTCAAGCTCTCTTATGGTCTGATTTAGCTAAATTTGTAAGGTGGAGATTTTAGCTTTCAATAAAATTGTGATCATTTTCACTTACTTTAAAATATTTAGATGATAAAAATGAACTAAAATGTACTGATGAAAGATAGTCCGAGAGGTGTCGTAAAGGTTTGACTCTGAAAGTGGATAACACCGCTCCAGTTCTGAAGTCTTTACACTGGCTTCCTGACCCTCAAAGAATGATTTCAAAATATTTCTGTTGGTTTATGAAGCAGCGAACAGTTTAGGTACAGGTCTGCCTTCCGTCCACAGAGTCCGAACTAAACATGGTAAAGCAGCACACATCTGGAAACAAACTCCCAGAAAACAGGCTGAAGAGCTTTTGTTTTTGATGGTGCTTTTCTTTAAATACATGTTCATTTCTTATACTGCACTGTATTTTTTTTCTTGTATTTTAAGTTTTTATATTTTTAACCACTCTTGTTATATGTAAAGCACTTTAAATTGCCTTGTTACTGAAATGTGCTATACAAATAAAACTGCCTTGGCTTGCCTTGAAGAAAAAGAATTTAGAAAAATGATTTAAATTGTTCGCACCCACTATATTACTCGTGGGACGCAATTAGTAAAGCTAATAGAACTAGATGTTTCAATCCCTTTAGTAGAAAACTCTTGACAATAGCATTCGGTATGGAGTGGAGAAATGGAGGGTAAGGTATATCATTAGGGTCATCAGGTGGGCACCCTGCTTCATCGACGTTTTGCTGATTGAAGCCCACGACGTCTCCAGAGGGCTCAACAGTGTACCTAGCGTCCCAGGTACACCCCTTTCCATGCCATACCCTTCATTTCCCTTATGGGCTCTACATGTCAGGGCCGTCCTTCCCAATTCAGGACTAACCCTGACCACCTACCATCTGTTTCTATGTCAAATTCAAAGACAGCTATCACAGTCACATGAACATGTGTTGATAGATTTCCGTTCCTCTTTTAGAACCTGGTCATATTGATACAGAGCTGTAAAACGACCACTAAGATCAGGGTTAATGGTTATATTATAGTAAATGATAACAGCAGTACCTGTTCAGTTTCCCAGACAGAGAGTATGTTGACAAGACACGTAGCAGCTTTCATTTCAAGCACACACAACCAAAAATGTGCAAATGCAGACGGACAAGAGAACACACATACAAACTCACAAAGTCACACAAAGAAGCGTGTTGTAAGATGAGCTTAATACAGCTATGGAGATGAAATCACATGTTTCACCAGTTTCTCTGGGGAACTTCTTCTTTGTTATAATTACTCTGTATTAGGGTTGGGTACCGTTTGCATTTTATCTTTTTTAAAACTTTACTATATTGCTTTAAGTATAGGTAATGAGAAAACTATAGGGAGAAAAATATGGAAAGAATGGAAAATATAGGGGAACAGCGCATGTTGGGGAACATTACACTTACATATAAACAATATTTTACACTTATGACTCTTGTTTTGACATTTACACGTTAGCCATTTATCCCAGCCTTTAGAAAATGAGTCTTCAATAGTTTTTAATCTGTATGTGAGTTTCTCCGTCATTTGAAAATGCCGTTCTCATTTTTATTGGTACTAATACGGGTAAAGGTGTAACCACACTTGCAAATGCTTTATCAGCATTACCATGACACACTAACTTAAACAAAACTGCAGAGACAACGTAGTTTGTCCGAGTTTGCTCCTTCATCACCTCTGCATATGTGTGTTAGAGCGGAGCTCTGCTCTCTGTCAACATGCACAGGACAGATGCTCGCGCTTACACGCACCGAAATTTTGCACCGTTTGATTTAACGTGAATTGGTCCTCGGTAGTACCGACGTTATTCAGTCAGTACCCAAAGATGTACAGAGGTCTGCACCTAAGCCTACTCTGTATGTTCCTGTTTCTTCATCAGACCCATATTTAGGAAACATGAATAGAAACAAGCAGCAGTGTTATTTTAAAATAGTGCAGGTAGTCAAGGTGGTGGATGGCCGTATAGATTTTTCTTTCAGCTCCAGTGACCGGAGTTCAATTACCAACTCATGACATTTTTATTTTACACTCTCTGTGACCTTTACATTGTAAACACGTGGTTTCTTTCCTTACCATATCTTACACCTTGCTCTAACAGTAGCAAATACATCTTGATTGTCTAACATTGAAAGTTGTTTGAATTTTTTGAGATTGTCATCACGGCTATTCTTGTTCCCTCTTTTGAGTCAGCCATACAAAATGTATTGTTTTTGTCCTTCACGTCGTTGAATGTAGTCATTGTTCCAGGCCTTGAGTTGCATGTATCTGTATCATATACTGTAAGTGCATAAACATATCGGCATGTATACGTGTGTTATTTCAAGAGCCGGGCTTTAGTGTGACAATTACCATGCAGTCAAGGCTCGCGGCTGAGGTTCCGGCTTTTGTACACTATTATTGGAGCCTCTGCATGAATACTCTAAACTCTAAAAATATTAAAAGCTAAATGTCTTGTCAGACCTTTCCAGATTGTATGCACAGACGATGCTTCTTGTATGATAAGAACCAAGTTTTGGACAGCTCTTTGAAAAATGTGACATGTCAAGATGTCAAGAACACATGTCAGGAAGGGAAGGGGCATGCTCGTTTTCTTGTCGGCAACCATCAATATTTTGAAAACATCTTTAAAATATCCTAAAGGGATGCTATGTAATGGTTCTTAAAGTAGCGGGTCAGTGTCAGCTGCCATTTGAACTAGCTACAAAAAAGCAAATAAATTACATTGACTTTTGTGATACCAACAAGTGGAGGCAGCAGAAAGTTTGACGGCCAAAGTTTCACTGGTTTTAATTTCGCTATCTCTCTACAGCACTTCACATTTTTTAGCTAACTATTTTAGCACATTTTTAAGCATTCCTGTTTTACTTTTCAACCATCTATCCATTACTTTTAGCTAACTATTTCAACCCTCTGCCCTTACCTACTAATTTCTGTGTTGATTTTTGCACTCACAGGTAGTACATTACAACTTTTGTTAAACAAGTACCAACAATTTATTCATTACTTTGAGCTGTTTCAGCTATTTATTCATTACTTTAAGCAAACAATTTCAACCATTACCCAGTACTTTAAACTGTTGTAACCATTCATCCATTCATCCAAGCAAACTGCTTCAGCCATTTATTCATTCACATTTGTTTTTTTAAATGCGTCATTTCATAGAACGCTCCGGATTTTTTTGCAAAGCCAATCTACCGCTCCGTAAACCACTGTCTGATCTTGGGACAGTCAGAGTTGTTCCCTGCATCGCGCAGCTTAGTTTCTAGATGTAGACAGTCACAGAGGACAGAGTAACGTGAGGAAAATTCAATAGATAGCAGTCAGTTATACGTCGGTCACAAGACAACACAACATTTTGTCCCGTCTGTGTTGTTTTTCAGACAACAGCAGTGACCAGTGCCAGTTAGTGCTAGTTGGTGTCTGTTAGCTCACAGGGCTTGGGCGCGAGTAATATTTTTCCTCAGGTCACATCCGCTGCCTCGCCACAAACAAAGCAATGTTGTTTATGTGGATATGGTTTAATTTTACGTTACACAACCCATTTCTTCTGTAAAGCCGTGCCTGTGTTGGATCTCTCCTCTACTCTCTCTCTAACTCTCCGCGCAGCCCCGCCACACAGCGGCCACCGGTCCACACTTCTGACATTTGTCCACAGTTTTAATTATTTTTAACACAGCTGTATATTGTTAAACATAAGAGGCAAACCTGTATTTGTACCAGGGTTTCCGCTGGTAACTCTACTATCGCGGCCACCATGGCAAAAAACACAGAAGTTATTGAATGCAGCTAACTTCAGTTCTTACAGTAACAGCGTGTGAGGCGGAGCCTGCTGGACCTGGGCAAGAGATGTGACCCATGGCCAGAATATCATAAAAATGCAGCGCAGTGACGATACAGACATTTCATACACACGATGTATGTAACTCTGCTGACCCGCCATTTGACCCGTGCTGGACCCATTCATAATGAGTCAGCCGTCTCTATGGGAGTAGCGTCCATCGAACTCCCCTCTCTCCCTAGCTCTTTTAATCAGTTATTGTTGAAAACAAGTGAAGGAGCTTTCTCAAAATACATTTAAAAAAAAAAATATCCTAGGCTATTTATTTCAGATAGCTATTTTTTTACATGTGTTGCAGCTGTATGTATGTACAACATACAACTTCAACATAAGAGGAATGTAGCACAATATGTATGTGAAAGTAGTTATAAATAGTCTATGTGACAATAAAATATGTTTTGGGTAAAATCAATAAATAATCGTGAATTAATCGTGATAGTACAGTATTGATCAAAATAATCGTGATTATCATTTTGACCATAATCGTGCAGCCCTATCACAGTCTATTTCTTTGTTTGACTAAGCTTGACTAAGATTGTTAACTGATGATGGAGAAGACTTGTTAAGTTGCGTTGATTGGCTCAGAGTGAGATAAGGAAGATGAGAAGGCCTTTAAGACGAAAACAGACATAATTACAGGGAGAGTGTTGTTGTAAAGTGTGGTGTAGCTCATTAAAGAAAGCTAATAGCATGGAAACCATTCATGGTGTCACGCTCATCCTTCATGGGCTCTTGTAATCTTAGGTGAAGTTACTCATAATTTGTTATCTGAGATGAAGTTACTCATAATTTGACAACACACACCTGAACTTCAAAGGAGAAATAACAATGATGGAATGTAATGTGACTTTATTGATCATGCAGAGCTCTGCCATGTGGAAGCAGAGTGCCAAAAGACCAGCAGTTGACCTGCTTAAGGACACTTAGGAAGTAGTCAGAACTTACAGTCACTAACAGCTATTTCCCATGTGATGGCGTACACATTGTAAAAAATCAAACTGTACACAAAAAAAGATAACATCCATAATAAAAGAAACAAGGCAAACACAATTGTCCCTGATTAGGATCTAATGCGATTTCACACTACTTGGCTTGGCATAGAGATTTAATTTACCGCTGTTGGACTTGGAGCAATATCTGCAGATTTACGGGCATAGAGGCGGAAAAAAGGGGAGGATGGGGTGGGGAGGAAGAACAAAGTGGGTGTGTTTCAGAAGGTCAGATGTGGAGGGGTAGTAGGTAGTTGAGGTTAAGGGGAGTCCTGTCGACAACAGTATCAGCACAGTGTGTTTGTGCTGTTGCTCTGTTTGGCGAAATAAGTAATCTCGCATTTGAGAAAGAGAGCGAGATGGAAATGAAGGGAAAGAGGTGTGTGTGTGTGTGTTTGTGTGTGTGTACGTGTGTACGTGCGTGCGTGCGTGCGCGTGCGTGAGCGAGCGAGCGCTTGGCATGGCTGCTTTGCTGGACTGAGTAACAGAAGATAAAGACATTCAGTTGCTCTGCCTTTTCATGTGCTGTTGAGTTTAGGGACAAACATACAGCAGATACATTAATGTAAGCAGCCTCACACATACCTATAGGTAAAGTATTTGTTATACACACACACACACACACTTACCATGTACTCACAAGCAAGGCCACAGCCACTGAGAATTCTCTGTCTAGCTAAATCAATAGAAATGTACATAGACACACGGGTGTGTGTGTGTGTGTTTGCGCCACTGGTTGATCCAGGGAAAATGGCTTTTGTTGAGTCCCCTGTGCTATGTAATATTACAGAGTAATTACAGAGTGTGTGCTTTGTTTAGGGGATGTCTAATTATGCTGTTTGGGTTGTGCAGGGCCCTGGGGTGTCACCGTGTGTAAGTGTGTTTGTGTGTGCGAGTGTGTAGCTGTTGAGAAGACAGTAATTGTGGAGGCGGTGTTAATGGTACAGCAACTGTCAGGGAGACAGAAGAGAGGAAAACAAGCCTGAGTTGTTTCACTTTGGCCTTTTCTCCAAATCTTTCATTACCTCTGTCCATCAGGACGTTACCTACAGTAACACCTAATGCTATATTTATTTAATCAAAAATCCCCTTTTTAGACATGGATTCTGAAACATTACTGTTTTTTCCTGTTTTTAAATTGGTTGAACAGCTTTCTGGCTGTCCATATTTACTTGTTCAAACATGACTGCACTGTTCCAGATAGAGATGCAACGCATCCACCTTACATGGCATCACACCCAGCACAATGCATGAGGTTAGAGATTGTTTACTGCATCATGCTGTTGGATAGATTTCCAGCCATTTTTTTGGTACATACATACACACAATTCAAAGTCAAGTGTGCAACTTTAAAATGATCTCTGTGGTCATGGTGCATCATGTAAAGTATCAGTCTAGGATTGCTTAGTTGAATGATTGGTTTCCAAGTAAAACGCAAAAATGTTACACTATACGTAAGGATTTAATAATCATGGCTGCTTTTCTTGGATTTAAACTAACCCCATATCTTAACAAACCCTTCACCATACATAGAGATTGGCATGGTGTTATTTCAGGTAGCCTAATAGCTGGTTTGATTTGCATTGAGAGATGATCTTATGGAAAGTTCCCCATACCAATCTTTGGTTATGGTGAAGGGTATGTGATGATGTGGGGCTATTTTAATTCTAAAGGCCAAGGGAACTTTATCAGGATGCATAGTATCCTGATCCATGAAATAACTGGCCTTTAAAAATAAAAATGTGCCTGCCTCTATGGGAATTTAACATAGGGGTGTGTATACTTATGCCCCCTGTATTTTAAGGAAGCACAATTATTTATTTACAATACATTATTCATTCACAAAGAAAATTGGTTGGATGTTCCTAACGTTTTTAAATAAAGGCATTAAGATCAATTTCCAAAAGATGTTTTTTTATTTCTCTTTATTTATCAACTTTAGCATAGGTGTGTAAACTTATTCAAGCCACTGTATATTGCTATCTATTTCTTCACTTACACTGTCACTCTGTTGAAATATGCACACACGTGGTACGCTCCAAAAGGTTTTTTCACGTAATGGACCCGTGCGTTGAACAATGAAACACGATAAGTATAGAATTCAAGCGGGCTCTAAATGAAACATAACTAAGCCATACAGACGGGACACAGCACTCCACAAAATAAACAAAATATTGCGTACTTATTGCGACACTTTAGATATATTGCAATAACGATATTGAGTATATCTTGCACCCCTAGTTTTCATCGACAAGCTGTCAGATATGAAATCCCCTTTTTATTGTATCTGCTCTTAAAGCTATAGTGCGCAGTTTCTGTCGCTCCTTAGGAATTCTAAGTAATGACAACAAAACTGGCAGCGCGACCACATGATACAAGCCTACCGGGACTGCGCACAACCCCCCACCACCCTCCACCACGCAGTTGCTAATAGCCAATGAAGGACACGGAGGATTAAAAAATATGGACTCTTCAGAAGAGGTAATTATCTTCACTTGAGTGGCATTGAGAGGTGCAAACACTGTAACCAAATGTATTGAACGGACATAGAAATTAGAGGCAGAACAACTACTGCCTCCATGTGTACCATGCAAAACATTTTGATCCTGTTTTTAAGGACAGCTTTTTTTATTTACACTACATTAAAGCACCGTAACAGGTTTAATAAGGACCAGTCATTTAGTATGAACTGCCCACATGAGGTGAGGACAGATCAGACCAGACACTGTTGTACGTTTTTGGTTTGAGAGCCCTAGAGAAAAGCACATTATGGCAGAATGATGTTTGTCAAGTGAGTTTTTCTCTGTTACATGTTTGTGTGTTTGTTTCAAGGTCTGTACAAGGTCTCACAACTGTGTATCTGGTGTTGCTATTGACATCCATCAAAAAATGCAATCCACCCATTCTGTCTCACAAAGGTGGGAAAGAAAAGCTCTCATTCTTCCTTGTTTATATAATTCTAATTACCTGGGTTGATTTAGACTTAGTAAAGGAAAGCAGTGATGTCGTATTTCAAAAGGAAGCCTTGGTTTGAATAGCTATTGACCAGCTCTGAGAAGGGGTCAAGGTACTGAGATGCGTCCTTGTCCATATAACAAACAACACAATACCCTGATGTCACTGATGGATAATTGCTAAACACATTTGTCCCAATAAGTTTTGCTTCAGGATGACATCTTTGGACTCAGTGGTGTGTTGTTTGTATGATATTAGACCAATCTTCTTTTCATATAATACACTCCAGGGCATTAATTTGCCCATTGGATATAATGAAGTACATTTTTCTTGCAGCATTACGGCCCTAATACATGTATGAAGGAATAAATAAAATTGTTGCGGCGATGCCATTTTCCATATGGACCAAATTGAAGATTGAAGGATTGTATGTAGTGCACAGAACAATGCAAGTCCTTCACGGTTGATGCTTTTTGAATAGTGAATTGTGCCTTCAAGAGACAGTTAGATAAGTAACTTTATATGTGAATTTATGGTCTTGTATAATAGTCAGTGTTTGACTAGTGGATGAGAAATCTACTGCCTACTTATGTAGGGACATAAATCTTATTGCAGAAAAATAAGAACAGTATAATGTATATCTTTATGTATAAGCTGTGTATCAACAGTTTGTGTAAGTGAGCTGTAGTTGGTGTGTAATGTCAATGTGAGTATGTTGTAGTGCAGCAGGCTGTGAGTAAGTGGCAAATGCGATGCAATGGTGTGTGTGTGTGTGTGTGTGTGTGTGTGTGTGTGTGTGTGTGTGTGCGCGCACCCTAATAACATGGAGACACATTTTTTAAATTCCCTCTAGTGGTATCTAGGCATGCCCTGTGATTGACTGCTGATCAGTCCAGGGCGTACCCTGCCTCTCATCCAATGTCAGCTAGGATTGGCTCCAGCCCCCATCAAGAATAAGCAGGTATAGCTAATAAATGGATGGGATCTATGCAAGATAGTTTGGGTTTTATTTGCTGAGGTTTTGAGATATCGGACTCTGAAATTGATTTTTCTAACAAAGCACTATGTAGGTGAACAGAACTTCATTTTTGGTGCTCAAAGAATTGGAAATAGCATATGTAAAAACATTGTTCCGTTTACTTAGGATAATCCACTCATCTGGCTGTGAACATTTTTGGAAATTACTTGACAACTGGACAACCCTTGACGGTAATCTTTTTGATTTTGGGTAAACGGACCCTTCATTCACTGAGGAGTCTTTGCTTATTCAATAAAGTAATCAGAACCAGCCTATTCTGCCATGTCAATATAAGAATGTATCAATGTGTGCTTGTTCTAGGGATTGTTTTCTTTTTGATCAATAGCTGACCCTTGTTAACCAATCATTAACCGTTAACTGACAAGCAGGCAACGGAGTCCCTGTTCCCAGTCTAACACGGTCGGAAATAATTTCTGCACTCAGCGTCTGCAGACACCTGCCGACTTGTACCGGTCGTGCAGACATGATTTTGCGTGCATTGTCTTGGACACTTACAGCCACTGTCCTGGAAACCCTTGCACGTCTGTGCAACTAGTAAATGTCCACAACTGTCTGCAGCGTGTATGTCTGAGCCTGTCTCCACTGCAGACACCTGTCAGCGCTGTGTTTCTGTCCTCATCGATATAGTTGCATGTGTCATTTAGCTCTCGGCTGTGAGCCCAGTCCAGCAAAGAGCCACAAATTTAGCAGAAAAAGGTTTCTTTGACCCTGGTCACCTCGTCAATAGGAGGTTACAGCCAAAGATGTCCTTATCTGTCTTTATTGTTTCCCGTCTATTATCCATTTCACCCAGTCAGAAGCTTTCAGTTGGCCAGCAATGGAGGTCTTTTTTGTGCATTAACTTGTTCTCATTCCCTGTTGCTGTCTTCTATGTGGCTCACCTTAGAAACACATTTAATTAAAACAAATGTGTTGCTGCGGTATTGAGTCTAAATCTTTCAATCTATATGTGGATCGATCAATCAGTCAATCTATATTCTGTCCTCTCTCTCTCTGTATTTGTCTTTGTCTGACTCTCACTGTTGGCACAGTCTTGTTACATAACCAGCCACCATTACTATGATCTCCTCACCAAAACATTCCAACAAACCACTTGTATGACATTGTGTTTGTGGTCATTCTTTTGAATGCCAAACTACTGTAGAAAGCTACTCTAGATCCAATGTGTTTAGGTTCACGTCTTTGTGCCTTCATGAGTGTGTGTGTATGTGTGGCAGCCATTGGTGGGGTGGTCCTGTGGTCCCTCCCCTCTCTGTCCACTCCGTTAGCGGCCTTTATCTTCCCAACAATCAGGCTTTATCTCGGGACACTCCTGGTCCCACGGTAGCCCTGGGAGCAGCAGCCCAGTGCACCTATCCAACCCAAACCAGACATATTTCCTGTTCCATGTTCACTTGTAAAACCCACTCAACCCAACACACACACAGTACTGAGAGTGTGGAGCCGAATATTACAACAGACAGTTACAGTTTGCTAAAAAGAAAAACAATTTTGTTCTATTTGGTCAAAAATTTGGAGACAAAATTATGTCTTGGCTTTTTTAGTGTTGTGTTTTTAGTGTTTAAAATGCCACATTTTACATCGCTGATTTGAGTTACACACATTTGTTTTATTTATTTAATTATTTATTTTTTACAGACAATGCTAATACAAGGTACAGGGATAGTATACCTTACAAAATAAATATGGGTGAGATATAATCAGAAACTCAACACGGTAAAAATAATAATAAAAAAAAAATCATGGCAAAAATTTGAAAATAATAAAAAATATTCTATCCAAAAAAAGAAAACATATTCAAAACAACCATAAAAAGGCATCCTTTATTTCAACTGAATACATTGTGAATGAAGAGCCACACCAGAGTACAAAGGCTGCACTGTGTTAGCGTCAGTATCAGAAGTTGCAGAACATGATGTGGTGTTTGATCACAAGAAGCCTTTGGCACTGTGAGATGCTGCGCACAGACAGGAAAACCGAGAGCATTGATTTCATTGTAGAGGAGCAAGGAGTGTGTGTGATTTGGCCTAATGTGTGTTCGTGAACTGTCTGGAACATAAAACTATAGCGACCCATTCAGGCCTTCCTTTCTCTCTCCTTCCATCAGGAGATAGCAGGGACATTGAACTGTGGCAACAAAAGCAGATTTCCATCAGACAGAGTTTCTGAGAGAGAAAGGCATTGTGTTGAAAGAGGCTTAATGGAAGCTCAGCTTAGAGCTTTATTCACACAAAGTCCCGGGTTGGGAGAAACACATATGCACACACACACACACACACACACACACTCTCAGTTCTCCCATGCACTAAACACTCCGTGTTCTTTTGCACTCAAATTGGTGCTCTCAATTTTGTAGTGTTTTCTAACGTATAAAAAACAGAGGAGAGTGGACAGGGTTTGTTTGTAAAATAGAAAATAAATTATTTTCTCACATTTAGTTAGTGCCAGTGCAATGAAGTCTCTTGAACCTTATGGACTGACCTGGATCAGCTCCTTGATGCCAAGCACAAATAAATAATAATAAACAAAGATAACATAAATACAATATTGTAAGGGGACATAAGTGCAATTCCACTATATGTTTTTGTAATATTGTTTTATTCCTGCTTAGGGTCACATGGTACATGAAAGTCTAAGACTCTCCATAGACGTGTCATGCTCTCAATAGAACGCACAGGCCTCTACACATACGAAGGTCATACATTTGTAAACCGTTGACACAAGATGCCACAGTAAGTGCAAAATGTATAAGTGACGTGTTCCAGGAAAAAAACTAAATAGACAACAGACTAAAGAAGACATACAGGAACAGATGTTTTGAACTTTGGTTTGAGTAAAGAGGTGAACTTTTTGAAGTATATCAACTCACACAGTAGTGTAGACATCCCAGTATTAATCCACATATTAACCCACTTTCCCCCCCGCTTTTGGTGTTCCTGGGTATTTACTAACCAGCTATCGGCTGGCCGGTGAAAGCCCTCCTGTAGTGTTCTCTGTCCTGCGGTTGTCTCCAACATGCTGCCTGGCCATACATATCCATACATCCATGCCCTGTACCGGGGTTAGCTCTGTTTCAGGGGAGGGGGGCTTGGCGTTCTCCTTTACCTTGTTAAGGTAAGCTAGATTAGCCTCCTTGTGCGCACTTTTCAAATTGACTTTAAAATTTGTGGGATGTTTCCTTGTAATAAATTGTCTACATATTTTACCACCTTCCACTGCAAGGCTCTAGCTTTTGTTTGACACAGTCATAATCAAATAGGACTGCCGCTTTCTTCCGACTTCCAGTAGCGCCATGATGCCAGGCGAGGGGCACAGACATGTTGTGTTCAATATGACACGGAATGTCAGAATGTGTGGGTTCCCAGTCGGCAACTATACACGTCTACGGGAAATGTCATCTTCGGGAAGATACAATGTTATTTGCTCTATGAAAGACATTGACAAAGAAATTTATTTTATTTTAGTTAGTATTACAGTTTTAGTTATGTTACCAATTTTTGTAATGGCTCGTTTTTATTATAAAGTTTTTTTCCCACTTAGTTTTTGTTATTTCGTTCATTTTCGTAACAATTATAACCTTGGTTCAGACAGAACATAAAGTGAATGTTAGATAGCATAAAAATTCGATGGGGAAAAAGCGAGTTTAGACCGCATTCTCCGCAAAGGCATTTCAGTGCAAGTTCAAAATGTTTCAACAGGATTTTTCCAGTCTGCCCCCTGTGATGATGGCAGCTGACGTTCTACTGAAATTAGCTGTCCTCGTCATCTCATTAAACATGCAAACTGAAAACGTGTTTCAAAACATGCAAACATTTAAAGGTGCGCTGAGCAACGGTAACAAATATGTGCTCCCTAATCACTTCAACTACCGAATGACCTGTGTGAGGGAGCGACGTGAGTGAGAGCCAGTAGGGAAAGTTTAAACTTTTGTCTCTCAATAAAGAGGATTCATCCATGTGTTTGTTAGTTGATGGATAGTTGCTAGCTAGTTAGCTAAACTGATATCATTATAACTTTAAAAAAGTTATTCTTCATCTGTCAGCTCCAGTTGCATTCCCACTGGAGTAAGATCGACCGCAATTTGCATATAGCCCAGGAAAACCAAGGCGCTTTGCAGCCAGATATGTGATCCATCTAATGGAGATGCAGATATGTGGCTACATGTAAATTAAAAAGTGTCTTAAATCTCACATGGATTTTATCCAGATGCAAGAGACTTGAAATGATGAACACAATGGCATTGTTAATTGCAGTTCCCTAATCAGCTGCTCTTTGTCTACCACTGTGCATTTGGCCTGCACCAATAAGAGCAACAAACGCCGATCCCCCAAGTAGAAAAGTGCTTTTCCCCTATAGCACACTAATCATCTTGTACCATGCTTTCCCTGTCCAAATCTTCTCTTTTTCTCTCTTCATATCAGTGTTGTCCTCTTCTGTAGTACATGTAAACTAGGGATGAGCGAGCAGGCCTCCCATGGATTAACTGCCGACTGACTCCAAAAGTTGCAGTCAGACTTCCTTATTATGAGATGTGTAAGATACACACACACACACAAATATGTGTACACAGTCCCAAGGTTTTCTCAACTAAGTGTATACAAGCAGTACTGTCCCCAAATCACATCGCCCAATATTCCCCGGGAAAAAAGACTACACAACGGCTGCTCCCAAATCTGATTGGTGTTATTTGTAAGTCAGCCTAAATCTCAGAGAAGCTACACACACAAATGGAACAGGGTTTACTAATCCATTTGTAAGGCAATAGGCAGGCAAACAGGCAGGGGAGAGCTTGCCAAGTGTTGTAATCACAACTAAAGATGATGAGCCCACTCCCTTCCTCTACACTCTACAGTACCTTGTGTCTGCGTGCGTGCACGTGTGTTCTTTTGTGTGCGTTTGCATGTTTGTCCTACATCGCCTCCTTTACAAAACTGTGACAAGTGAGAGAGAAAATGAATCGGTATCAAGTGGATAATCTACAAAAGTACACTAGGAGCTTTTCCACCTTATGCAAGTCCCCCGCTCATTCATTTTTAGATACCACGCAATCTCTCTGAGAACAACAACAAGCCGGCGATATGAGTTTTGAAAAGGCAGTAATTGTAAGCAGGTTGGGGAATAAATTAGAATGATGACAAAATACAGAGATAAATCCAGCTTAAGAGAGATGTACGCCACTGTTTATTTGATTTCAGCTTTTCTCTCGATCCTGCTCTTTCTCCCTCCCTCATTCCTGATCTTTTTTAGTGGGGTGGAAAAATGGATTTTTGTCAGCGATTTGGCCCTGAAATAGCTTATTGTCTAAGGCAGCCACTGTGCGGGTACAACGTCAACATCACATGTGTGTGCGAATGCGCTCGCCTGTTTCCATGGGGAGTAATGGCCATGGAAGTGTGTATTGGCTCTGCTGGCACAATGTGCCACTGTGCTCATTGGTTTTAACTGTGTGTGTGTGTGTGTGTGTGTGTGTGTGTGTGTGTGTGTGTGTGTGTGTGTGTGCGCGCACTTCTATAGTCTCTCTTGTTGATATTTATAGATGGAGGAATTTTGGTTGGTAGGAGGAGTGTAGGGAGCAAGAGGGGGTGGGTGAGGGAGAGAGAAAGAGGAGGAATTAAGGAATGATTAGAGGAAAGGAGTAGAGGAGCTGTAGAATGAGAACTAGAATGAGTTAATCTGCCGTGAGCTTTTTTCATTCTGACACTTCCTTCCCACTTTTCGTGTCTTTATGTGCCTGCTTACCTCCTTTTACTCTACTTTTTCTCTCTTAACTCACAATTTCATGCTCAGTGACACACAACATCCAATCATCATACACTCAGTTTATCCAGGCAAACTTGGGATCTATCCATTTGAGAGTGGAACTGTTTGGCATAAGAACTATAAGACGAAAGAGTTAAAGAAAGTTGAACCAATAAAAACCCTACTTGCTTACAATCTCATTTTTTCTGTTTGCTTTCTTACCTCTATCATCAGGGATTCTTAACCGTATCACTCTAAGGTCTGCATCTGGATTTTCTTTTTAAGGTCAGCGGTCCGGAAAGATTGTCCAAACAAAAACTGTTAATCAACTTACTTATAACTTTTATGGAACATAAATTCAAGTTGAGTACTCATTTTTCCTGGTCAGCTTTTTTACCATTACCACTACCTGGAATTTGGTACCGGTGCCTTTTTTTAGTAGCCTACTTTCTCTCTAATACATTTTTTATTTCAGTTATAAAAAAAAGTCTAAAGCTATTTATGTTTTAAACGTCTCATAACAGGGGCGGCCTCTAGCTCACCCAGTAAGAACGCTCGGCCCATGTTGGCTGAGTCCTGCAGTGGCCCGGGTTTGAATCCAACCTGCGGCCCTTTGCTGCGTGTCATCCCCCCATCTCTCTCCCCCTTTTATGTCTATCCACTGTCACTATAAAGGGAAAAGCCCCAAAAAAAACAATCTTAAAAAAAAAATGCCATGGGACCTTTAAAGGAGAGGAAGTCCAACTATGGTCTGTTACACTGCTCTATATTCAAATTCACTAATAATTTGTTGATCAGTATAAAATGTATTTAAAAATAGAAAATGTTGCACTTCATAAGATATTATTCATATTGTATAGTATTCATAACACACGGTACGGGCTAGTTCCGGATTGATCATTCGGTCCGAAAACAGACCTTGGTCCGGACTTTGAGAAGCCCTGCTCTATGTGTATCTAACCCCACGGTAATGCACATCTGATTATCTACCTTTAGATGACGTAAATATTGTGCTATTAATACGTCTTTTGTTGTTCTTTTTGTCCAGGAGTGAGGGGTTCCAACAGAAGACCAGAGGATCTAATTACTTCAGGACAATTTTCTCTTCAGGTTGACCCGTCAAGTTACTGGTAGGAGCTCCAACTGATCTCTATTCTCCAAGTTACGTACACTGACAGTTCCATCCATCAGTCTGCCAAAGTTAGGCTTACAGTTAGAATCATTAAAAATAACCTACTCCAAGGCAGCTAAACACTTTCATACTTGTTTTTTGTTAATTTCTTATACACATTTGACAGCCAATTATCATACTGGTTAAGATAAATTAATCATAGTAGATACCCAAAGTACTGTAGCCTCAGTACTGACCATGCAATGCAGCCATACTGTAAATTTCATAATCAGTGATGTGCAAGTTACTTCCAAAATGTATTATAGATTACTAGTTACTGTCATTTGAGAGTAATTAATTATATTACAACATTACTGCTCTGAATTGTCATTCTTTACACTACTTCAGATTTACTTTCACCAAAATTCAGAGGAAGTTTGACTTGGCCATTAGCTTGTGAATTTCACCATTCGCTCAATAAAGTCTCCTCTTTATCCACTTTAAAACATCATTGATTGTTTAGAATATTTTGTATAATTAAAATGAATATGCAAATTAACCAAAGATATAAAAATATAGAAGTAAAACATACAATACGCAAGTAGGAGAAAATTAAAATACTCAATTAAAAGCACCTTGCCGTTGTATTGAAGTATGGCATAGTTACTCTCCACATGATATTACGTGTCGCAAGCTTACACATTACTTACTTACTTACTAACCCTATTACCCGTCATATTGACATCTGGCAGCAGCTCGGACACACTGCTGCTTCAACACAGCGTAATAATGCCTGAAAATAATGTCCATCTCGAAAATGTACAGTATCTGCAGTCACCTCAACCATCGAATGCAGCAACAGGAAATAATACTCACAGCTTTTTTTTTCCTGTGAAGAAATGTTTTGCGGTGTTGGTGAATTCTTAAAAAAAACCACCGCTAAATGTTGCGTTAAAATGTGTTGTAACTCGCGTTACTAAGATTATAACGGGTATAATATTACCAAAATGTAATTAGTAATGCCTTATATTACTGCGTTACAGCAAAAAGAATACTGTAATTGTGTTACTTTTGTAAAGCGTTACTCCCAACGCTATTCATAATGAGGAAAAGGTTAACCTTATTCCCTTGAAAAGTGTGCTAGAATGTACTAACCAGCAGCCAAATTGATATATTTTGTCTTTTTCCGGCAGCTGGCAGGTCTTTTAACTACACAAACCACTTATTCTCTGCATCGTCACTTGTTTCTATCTTGAGAACTTTGACTTCTCATCTAAAAACTTGAATTTGACTGTTGAATTTCTGTAAATGTTGTGACACGTCATTGAAAAAGTATCCCGAGGGATGCTTGGCTGCAGTGGATGCTGCTGTGTGGAGAGCAAGGCCTGGAGTCAGAGGAGGGCAGCGGTAGCAAACACAGACCCAACACAAATGACCATGAAATAGGGGCTCAGCTGATACTGTCTGCACGGTCTTTGTGCTGGGGTCTTTGTGTGTTTATGTGTGTGGAGAAGTCCAGACAGTGTGTGTCAAGGCAGTGTCATGATCACAGATTGCGGCCTCATCACTGTTCTGCTGAGGAGATTTAGCTGGCACTGGTTACACTGACCGTGGCCCGGGTGTGTTGTAGTGTGTTTGTGCATGCGAAGATGTATGAATGTTTGTAGCAGCCCTGTCAGATCAGCCATGAGTCTGCCCACTGCGTGTGTGTCAACCAGGGGTGACCTTTTTCTGTGTGTCAGTAGAAGTGTCTGTGTGTCTGTGTGTGTGTGTGTGTGTGTGTGTGTGTGTGTGTGTGTGTGTGTGTGTGTCCTATGCTGCAGGCAGGGAAAGTTCCTGCCTTCGCTGTGCCAGAGAGTTGGAGGGGACACCCCGTTCATCTGTGTTTGGGTTTGTTTCGTTGTGGGAGTTTCCCGGCATAGCGAGAAGGGGCTAGTCTTCTGCATTAGTTCCTGTTAAGTTTCTTGTTACCTAGCTAGCACACACAAGGGGAAAAGATGGATTATTAATCCTCAGAAATGTGATCCCACCTTTAAATCCCATTGGCAAAAAAAAACTGAGCAGCAAAGAAGCAAACCTGTGTAAAAAATGTAGATTTGAAAATACAAAATGTAAGGTTGTCATAATCATGCTGTTTGTAATCACTAGCACAGTGCCCGTTCAGAATGTGCCTATTTGGAACGGGCTGATTGATAGGCCAGTGGTTTTGCTGCTTTTAGCTTCCTCCAGAACCATTGTAGTCCAAAATTACTTACAGAAGGCCACTAAAGCACTTACTATGCACCAACATTTTATAGCCTAGACCTACTACTGACTTACTGTGTACTACTACTTAAGAGGAAAACCTTCTACTACTGCATTTACATGACGTTGCAGATTTAGAATATACTCACAAATTAAAATGTGGAGTAATTACATCAATTTGCCTCATGGCGATGTGACATGTGCTACCCAATCCAGCCCGTTGTGAGAGCCAATCAGCAAAAATTTGCGTTATTACACACCAAGTACAGACATGGACTCGCATTGGACTCTCAGAGATGGAGTCAGCCAGCTTCGTGTGTGTGTGTGTGTGTGTGTGTGTGTGTGTGTGTGTGTGTGTTTATGTGTGTGTTTATGTGTTTCTTGAGAGAGAGAGAGAGAGAGAGAGAGAGAGAGGCACAGAAGAAAATTGGAAGGCTATGAACATGAAGTGTTTTAGTTTAAGTACATTGTTATTTTTTTTGTCAACGATACATGTTGATACACAGTCAGCGTTTAATGACGCCGGTGCTTCTTGTCTTGTCATTATTATCGTTAATGACTTTATCACTTCAAGCTGAGATGTTCATTTAGGCTTAATGTTGAAGTATGGATTTGATTATTATGGGGGTATTTTGCCGACGGTATAAGAGACGGAGGAAGAGATCTTTCTTTTCTCGGTCAGCTCTGCGATGACGTTATGTTCTGCTCTGTGCTATCTGCTTTTGTTTGATATCTAGTGTTGGCAAAAATGCCTTTTTATTGAGTTTCCTTTTGGCAAAATGTTCTGAGTGGATTAAAGGTGGGCTTTTATAATGAATAGTAGACGTTTTTTATATGTGTGTGTGTGTGTGTGTGTATAATATGCGTTATGGCAGCCCTTTTTTTTTCTTTAGCACTTTTTTTATCAACCTTCGTTCTTCAACATTTATTGTACGGCCGTTTAGTTTAATTCACAGTTTATTAATATCCAATATCCAATGCTGTCCAAACTGCTCCAAATTCCAAACCCCAAACCCCAAGTTCATTGGGTACCCAGGAAACCAAGTGTAAAGTAGATCGGATGAACGGTTTATGAGATATTTCAAAGACCACACACACAAAAAAAGTCCTCCAAGTTAAACGTCAAACCACCATCCTCTCTAGAACGACTGTAGAAGCATTTTCTGATGTGACGCTCCTAACTCAAGGACTACATCCTTTGTGCTGTCCACTTGAACACACATACATTCAGTTTTATTGGGAGGATGGCTTAGAAGCTCTACAGTGGCTCTATGCTGCTGTTCTACGTTGGTTTTCTGATTGCTGGTAGGTTTTGGAAGAAGAAGGTGCAAGAGGAAGTGGTCAGGGGTACCACCGACGGACAACAAGTCAATCGTACACGGCCACTGACCAGGTTCTTTTTCTATGTATTTTTCTGTATATTTCTGTGATTTATTTAGATCAGTGTCCACTCACGACACTCTTAGCTAAAGCAATGGCCTATCGAGCCCTTACAAAACAACATGAGCAAAGCAAAACAAGCATTATAGAATTGTAGCACGAAATAATAAACACAAATTCATTATATTTAATAGATTTTATTGCATCTTCACACAAGTTCTGTTGCCATGTTTTGTTGTTGTTGGTATTTGCACCATTGAACCCAAAGCCTTGCTTTACTGTAAGTCATAAACATTTTCATAAGAATAACAGATCCTCCGTGAAGAGCAACACATCTCGTAGAGCATCTCCCTGCAGGAAATATGCTATTCTCCATACGTGCTTGTTAATTAGCTTAGTTCCGTATCTTGCTGCGTGTTTCTTATGGCCAACAGATCCCTGGTCCCCTCACTCCCAGCTCTGTCCAGAGCTGTGTGAGAGCTAATTGGCAGCTTAACGGTGATCATGCAAATGCATTGGTGCTTACCAATAGCCTGGCCCATCAAAACATTACGACGGCCATTACCCAGTGCTGGGGCCAGCCTAACGAACATATGCTACCCTCCCCTTCCTCCCAAACAACCTCCCCCCAATTCCTAAACTCTTATTTATGTGTTTAATTTAATGTGCGAGGGAAGAATTTCCGAAATTACATTTGGTTTTTGTTGGTGCCTCTAGAGAGTGGCGGCGTTATAATAACATGGTAATTTTTTACACGTCTTTATGAGAAATGAGAAAATTAATTCTTTCTGACAAGCTGTAATTATTGGGCTTGGAACAGTTGCA
Organism: Percina caprodes; assembly: GCA_013375575.1. Classification (NCBI taxonomy): domain Eukaryota; kingdom Metazoa; phylum Chordata; class Actinopteri; order Perciformes; family Percidae; genus Percina; species Percina caprodes. The sequence goes on along the minus strand of JABXJD010000120.1, from coordinate 461,248 downwards.
GCTGAACAGTTTGGGCTGCGGAAGCCTGGCAGTGAGCTGAGAGAGAGAGAGAGAGAGAGAGAGAGAGAGAGAGAGAGAGAGAGAGAGAGAGAGAGAGAGAGAGAGAGAGAGAGATACTTGTACAGTCTGAATCATATACACTCACACACAGGAAGGAGAATAGCAATAATAATTGACAAGAGGTGGCGGAAGGAGACGGGGATGGAGGAGGAAGAGATTGGAGATAGAAAGGGAGCTGAGGATAGTGCAAGGTTATGGAAGGAGAGAGAGGAACGAAGACAAAGAGACGAGTGGAGATGAGAATGGTGATGGGAAGTAAGGGGAACGAGGTGGATGGAGGTGGAGAAGGAGCTTGAAGAAAGAAGAGGAGAGGAGCGCAGATGAATAAAAAGTGAGAAAAGGAGAAGTGTGGAGGACATTAGGCGACAAGGTTAAAGACAGAAAGAGAGAGGCGAGGGATAAGAGGAATAGGATATATGTGGTGAAAGAGATTGAAGAAAAGAGAGACAACAGGAGAGAATAAGAAGATGGAAGGAAAAGAAAAGAAAAGAGGACCTGAGGTGAAGGAATTTGAGAAGCCTAGGTTAGATTAAAGGAAAGAAGGGTGGCAGTGGGAGACAGAAGAGCTGAGAGGGAGAAGAAGGAAATGGAGGTGGAGGAAGAAATTGAAGACAGGAGTGCTGAGTAGAGGGGGAAGAAGGCTGGTGAAAAAGAGATGGAGGACATAAGGTATGAGCAGAGAGGGTCAGCAGAGATGAGTAAGCTGGAGAACATAGGTTTTTATAAAAAGGAAGTAGAACAAAGGTGTGGAGGACATTTGTGCGTGAGGAAACACCGTTCTACTGAAGGGCGATTGGAGGAGAGGGAAACAAGGAGATGGGAATGTGGGAGAAGATGAGGAGGGTAAAGGACAACATGTGTGAGGAGACAAGGTTAGATTAGAGGAAACTAGAGGAGAGGAGTGATGCCTCAGTGTGTTACATCAGGTAGAAGTCCCTGTCTCCTTGTGTGATGTCATCAGAGGAGGCTCCTCTCCAGCACCAGCAGCTCCTTATGTGTCGAGGTTACAACACATTAATATTCAGTGTACAACCAGCCTGGCCACACTCCAGGCCTTCTTAGTCTCTCTCTCTCTCTCTCTCTCTCTCTCTCTCTCTCTCTCTCTCTCTCTCTCTCTCTCTCACACACACACACACACACACACACACACACACAGCACCAGCATCTGCTCACACTTACAGAGCTTCTTCCTCTTTGCTCCATCAAGCACAGGCATGCGTTCATACAGAAGCCTGCGAGCGTATACACACACGCACACACACATTTACCCACACACACGGCTTCCTCTTCTTTGGCCCGTCATGTGCTGAATATGGAACGATATTGATATTATGCGCCCATATTGTGGTTTCTCTACAGTTATTCACCCAGGAGGCTTCTGTAAAAGTACTCTTACAGTTGTTTGGTGTCTCATTTAACGACTTGTGGTGTGTGTATCTGTGTGTGCGCACGCATGCTCAGCCAAGTGGCCATTTGTTTCCCCAGCCTTAAAATGAGAACCAGTGTTTCTCACTGAACATGGGTGTGTGTGTCTGTGTGTGTGCATGATAAAAGATGTTTTTTGGAAATGTCATGTTGTGTGTTTCAAAGTTAAAAAGAACTTAACACTTAAAACAATCTCTTTCTCTTCTATATTTTTGACAGTTTTAATTGAGCTCCGCATGTGTGAAAGGTTATGTCTGTTTTAAAGCATCCATCTGATAGTGAGAGACGTGTGTGCGTGCGTGTGTGTGTGTGTGTGTGTGTGTGTTCTTCTCCTTTCTTCCCGTTCATTTGTTGAGCGTGTTCCATTTTGTCCTGTGCTGTTAAATGTTTCATCCTAGCAAAGGCATGATGGGACCTCCTGGGGATAAGGCATCTGCCCGCCCGGCCACACGCTGAATTATACATGACAGCACAGGACAGTGTGTGTGACAATGTGTGACTGTGTGTGTGCGTGCGTGTGTGTGTGTGTGTGTGAGAGAGAAAGAGAGAGAGAGAGCATTTGTAGGTGTCACTGAGTGAAGTGTCCACTATGTTGCGTGACTCAATTTCAGATCTGCACTGAGCTTTCTTCAGTTGTATATTGTTTGGCAGGTCCTCTCTGATTGTGTTATGTATTATTAAGGGTTTAAATAGTATTAAGAAACTTCCATTCTATCAGTTGACCAAGGTCAGGCCTGCTGTATCTCAGCACTATTTTTGTGCTGGAGCTATAGCTGCTGCAGGCCATTCTCACAAAGGGGAAAACCATTTGTTCTGGATTGTCGTAATTGTTATGCATCTTCTGCTCAATGTTGGACAGTCTGTTGGGGAACATTAGTTTACCTTGCCAAACAATACTTTACTTACCATATAAAGTGGCCAAAAATGGGAGAAAATCCATTTTAACTATTGAAAATTATCCCACAGATCATGAACCAAACCAGAGATAGTCACTTTATTTATTCATTCATTCATTCATTCATTCATTCATTCATTCATTCATTCATTCATTCATTCTGCTTCAGGGGGCTTTACAATCTGTTCAGCATACAACACCTTCTTAGCTTAGAGCCTTGATTCAGGAAGAATAATGAAAGAAAAAGGTAGGTAAACTTCAGAAAGAGCACAGAATGTGTACAGAATACACCAACATAGTAAAATTACAGTATTGACACTCACAAAACTATAGAATACTGTAGAATGTATATGAAGAAAATGGATCCAGGAAGGCATTGTTTTTTAAACGTCTTCTTATGCCACCAAATTTTCTAGTGATTTTTCTTGTTGTACCTTTTGCCACGTCACAATACCCTTTCCCTTTTCTGTGGCTCAGTGGTAGAGCGGTTGCCTGCCAATTGGAAGGTTGCGGGTTCAATCCCTGGCCCTGCAGTCCCATGTCGAAGTGTCCTTGGGCAAGACACTGAACCCCGAGTTGCCCCCGATGCTGCGTCATCGGAGTGTGAATGTTTATCTGATGAGCAGGTGGCACCTTGTACGACAGCCTCGGCTATATGTATGAATGTGTGTGAATGGTGAATGGTTCCTGTATAATGTAAAAGCGCTTTGAGTAGTCGTTAAGACTAGAAAAGCGCTATATAAATACAGCACATTTACATTTACTTTAAAACTTTTTTTACGAGAAAACAGATATGGAATGGCCAAGTATCTGTACTTGTGGCCGTCACACATTAAAATCTAATTGTGTATTTAGGCATTTTTGGGCATATTTTGGCCGGTACAACTTCAGCCACAATGAAAAATTTGATTTTGTATACACACCACCAAAAAAACAAAGAGAAACTTGTCTTTTGTAAGTTTAAATAATTGACCCTCTCTCTGTGTGTGTGTGTGTGTGTGTGTGTGTGTGTGTGTGTGTGTGTGTGTGTGTGTGTGTGTGTGTGTGTGCGTGCGTTCTGCACCTGAGGTCTTGCTACTGTGGCTAATGAAAGCCCCATCTCCTCATGTAAATGAGGCTGCTGTTAACCCCAATCAGAGAGGTCGCTGAGTGTGCATCAATCCCACATCTCCCTGAGTGCTATGCAGGCAGCACACAATGGTTCCCACCCTTCCATAGGCCCACAGGTAATTACTGGGAGCCAGAAAGGGAGAGGGCCAGGGGAGGCAGGGTCTTGGGCATGTTTGCGTGGCCGTCCATGCTTTTTTTTTTTTATGTCATTTATGGGAAACACAGGGTTGGTTTGCATGTCGGGTCAAGTGCTGTCTCCTACCACACCCCTTTGTCCAAAACACGCACAGATACACAGCCGCTCCCAGTGTGACAGGTAATTAAAGCTTGAGAGTGGCTGCGCTGTATGTAAGATTGGGAGGTCAGGGCTGCTGTCTGCTCCCTGTTGGCCACAGAGCGTCACCTCTCTGACTGCATCCACAGTAGCTCCATTAGCACCGCGTTTGCCCGCCCATCCACCTTTTTTTCCTACCTGTCATTTCACCGCCTTATGTTCGGCCTGTTTCCCGTCTGACAGTTGTACATTTGTTGTTTGAACAGCAATGCGAAATGTCAATGAAATGACAGTAAAATAACCACGCAGCATTGACCGTTCCTCCCACTTAATACCAACCTTCACATGGCTTCACATCACAAGTGGCTGTCAAGTTGACTCTAAAAGTGAGGAGTGTGTGTGAGTTTTGTTGATTTTATTTCGCCAGTAAATCTCTCCCCCTACATTTCTGACAAAACAATTCTTGGCATGAAAGTTAAGTGCAATATGATGTGTCTGTTAAAGTAATGACATGCAACACAATCTTTCCTGCAAATTATTTTGGTTTTAAAGAGAGAGAGGGATTTCTGATGGAAGAATTCCTCCAAAGTTTGGGAGTCACATTACCCTAAGTTTTAGCACACAATCCTGTTAGATTATTGTGTAACTTTAACTCTTAAATTTTATATATATAAAATCCAGTGGGAGAGTGCTTTAAACAGCTGTGCAATCTTTTTGGCGTCAAGGAAGCCCCTAAAAATGCATCAATTGTCCCTTTTCACCTGTGCCCTCCGCATTGTTTTAATGCAGGGCGGATTTTGCGTGTGAACACCCACTATAGAGGAGGGTGTCACGTACATATTTTAAAGCCCCCTTAAGGCTGATTTTTGCTGTGATTTCAAAATATATAAAAATAAATATTTGACTTGGCCTGGAGAAGAAAATGTTTTCCACAACCAACATAATTCCTTGAAATTACGTAATGCTCAAATGCTCGGTCTAAACCGTTTGGTTACAGACAGTACTCAATGTGGTTGTACGGTAATGTACTGTAGGATACATCGGCGGATACATCAGTGTGTTGCTATGTGACCGCTCCCTTCTGACTTTAATACTAATGTCAATTGTCAGCCAATTGCCTTTGGATATTAAAGGATGACAGATACCCAACATAGGTGAGTCCTTTGAACCCTGCCCTATGGTCTGGGCCACGCTCTCTTCTCATTCTAATTCATTGTCTACACTCTAAATATATTCTCTGTCACACATCTCTTTCCCTCTCCACTTGACTCCAAGCATGATGTGTGTGACATTATCTGCAGGTTCCTTTTCTATATGTTTGTATGTGTGTGGGTGTGTGCGTATGTGTGTGTGTGTGTGTTTGAACAGGTTGAACTGTGTATACCATATTATGTGATGCAAAACGACTGCTTTCCACAGAAGAGCACTTGATCGTCAAAAGTACATCAAAGCAATATTTTCCAGTGGGGCAATAATAGGCACCTTAACACCATCATGCGCTCAACCCTGTGGGCAGTTGACGTCCTCCTTAAATGTGATTGGAAGTGAACAATTTTTCTGTGGCTTGAATAACAATGCCAACGCCTGTTCCCCTACTTGTCTCGCAGTAAACCGGTTAGAGGCCTCCAGTAGACTCTGTATTCGATCCATTTTGAACGATTAGGTTTGCCAAGCCATATTAGGTTTGTGGATCATCAGCCTTTGTGACCCAAGTAGCCCGAAGGTGCTTTTAACTCGTTTCTATACAGAAGCATTCTGAGATATTTGTCTCTGTGTGGAACAGTGAATTCCACAGATCCATTTATTAGCAGAAAGGGAACATATTTTACTGTTCATGGTTCTTTTCTTCTTTACAAGTAGCTTCTTAGTAAATGAGACATCTGTGTATGCTTTACAAAGACGGAGCCAGCTCTTCATTAGAATAAAGCTTTCTCTCTTAACAGCTGCTCTGAATTGGTGTGAAAACGGTACATATTGTAAGTCATACATTTCTGCAAACAAAATAAATGTTTTTGACATTCCTAAGTACCTTCAACCTGTAGTATTTTGGATACTAATTTTGGGTTACTGATGAGGCGACTCCCTGAAAACAGAAATACTTTCACTTAATAGCCAGCCATATGAGCCAGTCGCAAAGTAGTAAGCAGTTTAATTTCCATTTCAAGAATAGATTGTATACACTACACATCAACAAACAAAACACATCTTATCCTACTGTAGGGCCACTAGTCCAATCAATAAGTGTGTGAGACGTAGAGCTCGGAAATATATCTATTATATCAATATCCTGATATGAGACTAGATATCGTCTTAGATTTTGGATATTGTAATATGGCATAAGTGTTGTCTTTTCCTGGTTTTAAAGGCCACATTACATCTGGTCCTACCAGACTGTTGTAACTGTTCTATTATTTGCCTTTACCTACTTAGTCATTATATCCACATTACTGATGATTATCAAAAATCTCATTGTGTAAATATTTTGTGAAAGTCAACACTACAATACCGTTGCGGCATCAATATTGAGGTATTTGGTCAAAAAAATTTGATTTTCTCCATATTGCCCAGCCTCAGTGAGACACTAACATCTAGCTAGTTATGGGGAGTTTGCTTTAATAACTCATGAAGAGGAGATAGTATTGAGTTGAACAATTGACACTTTTATTGCCTCACAGCAACCACAAACATACTATAGGAAATAAAAAAAAATAATGGAAAAATAAATAAATAAAATGGGAAAAAAGAATTGCGAATTGTCTTTGTATGTGATCACTCAAGAGAATGCTCCCTTAAAGCAAGATGGTCCACAGAGATGGACAGTTGTTGCTCCTTTAGGTTAAGGAGTTGAGATCAAATAGTTCAGTTCTTGTCCTGTGTGTACTACACCTACTGCTATCCGGGTAGAGCTTAAAGTGTACACGTGTTGCTCCAAATGAGTGCTCAAGCAAGTCAGATGTCCTCGGTGGACAGGTCCCACGGTAGGCCACACTGCATCCACAGTAGCTGGGCTTAGCTCGCCATCTCACTTGTTTCTCAAACTTATAGGATGTGAACTCTCAAAAAACCATAGCAGTTTTTCTTGTTAATAAACTTCATTTTATCTCAATTTGGTGACTGTCAGCGCCTGTGGTGTGCTACTGAATGGAGCACAGCCAACTAACGTTGATACAAGAAGTTCTCCTGCTTTTTCAACAAGCAGACGTAGCGTTGGTTATGTAGCGTTAGCAATTTATCCCCAACATTCAACATGGTCTTAAGGACCAAGACAAAAAAACAAAAGTTGTATAAAGTATTTTGTAGCTGCGGAGGGAGCTGATATGTGATGCATTGCCTCATGAAATGTCACTTGAGTCAACGGCTGAAGACTACAAGTTTGAAAAAGGTGGGTTCTGTTCCATAACAAACCACTTCCTGTTGCACTAGACAATACATCCCCCCAAAACAAAAGTGGTGGGAAGAAAAGGAGTAGAAAGTTGAACAGAGAAGATGGGAAGGTGCCTATTTAGATGAGAGAGAGAGAGAGAGAGAGAGAGAGAGAGAGAGAGATATCCTCTTCTCTGAAACGGGCCCCAGGACAGCCTGGGTGAGCCGGGGTTTCATTATCCCCCATCCCTCTGTGATGAGGGAGAAGAAAGACGGACGTGAGAGAAAGAAAGAGAAAGAACAGAACAGAGGAGGGTAAGAAGAAAAGAAAGAGGCGTTTGATAGAGCTGTGTGGAGACCGTGTGTGAATGAGCCAGTGAAGGGCAGCCATTGTCTTGCTGCGACCTCAATTTGGTACTGTACGCTCCTCTTTTTACTGCGCTGTCTCGAGCCACAATGCCTCCTTTCTCCTCCGCTCTACTCTCTCTCTCTCTTAAAGAAATAGGGGGATTAGGGCCCACTGAGGGGAACTGCGTGTCTAGATTGCCAACTATCATGACTCCTCGCAATGGGACGAGAAGGCAGCGGGATATTCCAGCAGCATTTGTCAATTGTTTGTTTGTGCAACTCACTTTTTGTTTTCCTCTTTCTTTTTTTCCTCATTCACTTTTGTCCATTATTATTCTCATGGGCTTGTGTAGCGCATATAGAAAATGTGGAATGTGAAAGTGGAATAGGAATGCAATGTATTTTTGGACAAGCTAAAGAGGGAGGTGCAGGAGCAAAAAGAGTGAAAACAAAACAGAGAGGGACAGAGAGAAGGAGAGCACAGCTGTACTTCCTGTTTACCCAGGCCTTGTTTTAGACAGTGGGAAGGAACAGGGGTTTTATTCATCTCTTCTTTTCTACCTCCGCTGACCCCCCTCCCTCCTCCTGCCTCATTCTCCTTCCATTCCTTACTTTGTCCTCTTTCCTTGCAGCTCTCTCTCTCTTTCTCCCCCTTGTCTCTTGCTGATAAACTGTATTGAACTCAGGAGGATGAGCTAGATTAGGCAGCGTGTAGCACTACTTGGTAGGCATGGGTTTGGTACCGGGACTGATTTGGAAGCAGACATTATTATTTAATGTTCGGACTGACAGCTATTATCATAGATAGGGAGCGGCGATATGACAAGGGAAGAGATAACATAGACAAAGAAGAAATGGAGAGATGCATGTAGAAGAATGACGGATAAGAAGAACTTTTTAAGCAATTTGCTCAACTTCCTACCAGTGCAGTTGAGTTATTAGGAAGTTCCCCCCATCATTTATTTTTTCCAATACCACAACATGGAGGACACACACACACACACACACACACACACACACACACACACATTGCACAACTCCATTGGAGAACTCAGAAGTTTGCTTTGTTTTCTTTGTTGGCGAGTAAACTAACTGAATGCCAAAGCAGACCTTGAAGCCTCACTGAGGGAGGAGAGAGAGAGAGAGAGAGAGAGAGAGAGAGAGAGAGAGAGAGAAAATCCCAGTTGTTTGTTCCCTGAACTTCCTTTGTGCAGTCGGACATCAGACTGAGACACAGCGAAAGATGCACCAGATTAAAAGGATTGTTTCTGTTGCTGCAATAGTCCCTACTGTACAGTTTGGTCGGCTAAAGACAAGGCCACAGTCAATTCATCACTTTTATGCACAAAGACACACACACACCCACACACAGATGCAAACAGGTCTCCTTATATACATGCACAGATACGGTGTCAAAATGTCGGCCCGACACGGCTGGACCCCTTTAATCTGTTTGTTGCGTTGACAGTCCGTCTGTTTGCAGTCAATCATTAGGCGGCCGTAGATAACTGGCTGAATGTCTTCTTCTTCTTCCAACCAATTCTTCTCTAATGCGCTTAACTTTGAAACTCTGACTTTTTTTTTTAACAAGTATGATAAATAGAATACAATTCTACACTGTTTTTTGTTTTTGTTTCTGTTGCTACTTTGAGGCTCTGTGTACATGCTGGGCTTTGATATAAGTCTGATACATATTCACATGTAGAAAGACAACTTTTGTTTCATTCAAAGTCCTGTTTTAGACATCGGCAAAGGGACAAATGACCGTGCACCAATCATTTTTCATTCTGTTATTTTTTATTGGCTGCGATCTCAAACGACCCTTTGCGTAAATGACGGACCTTGTATCTCTTAAATTGCGTGCAACATGCTTGTTTATTGTGTGCTTTAGAATTCAAATGATTTATTGTAATTCTTTTGAGAGAGGTGTTGTGGTGAGCGAGGGCCCCATCCCTTGAACCGTAGGAACCCGGCTGCATCTTGGCAAACACAGTCCCTGCCAAAGGGTCCTTGAGCAAGACACTGAATCCCTGTGTTCTGACCTCGATGTTCCGTAGGAGCAGATAGCCGAGGCTGCATCTACCGCCTGTTTTTCATCGCGCTATTGATCACCCAAAGGAGGAATTTCATTATCGCTCGCCGCTCTCCACTGGGAGGTCAGTGTACAGGGTCAGCTTTAGAACAGCACCTGTGGAAGAATGGTAGGACTTCATTTGTTTTGGCATCCACCACAAGCAAAAGAATCCAACCTGTGACCCTTGAAAATGCATTTTTCTGTTTCACACAAGAAGGAAACTGTCTTGCAACTGTGGGGTCTTCTCTATCACACAATAAGGAGGTTATAGGTCCTTTCTCATAACAGCGCTTAAACTTTGTTGTCTAACTACCCTCAAACAAATCCTGGACCTTCTGGGTGAAATGTAAATGGATGCCGGCTTTTTGACAACTTTCTATCTCCACAACTTACCCCTAGTTAAAAAAAGGCAACTTATTTTTCAAATGGGTCTTCATTCTTTTGAAATAGTTACTTTTGAAAGGGTTTCCAGGGCTCCATGGTCAAGGGAACTAACTAAATCCATTAGTCTAAGTGAAAATCACAACAGTATTATACAGGCGAGAGTTTTAGAATTGTTGTTTTAATTACTGTTGCTAAATAGCAGTCAAATGCTCTTAATTCCCCAAACAAATCATCTTCTGAAAGTTGAACTGCCTTCACATTTTGAAAAAATTATTTTCAGCCCTCAGTTTGATGCATTCCCAAACCCTCCTTTGGACCTTCAATTATAATACATTTATATTTAACATGTAAACTCGCCATCCTTGATTGTGTCCTTTGCTTTTGGGCTTAATAAACAAACTCTCGTGTCTCCCACATGTAATGAAGATTGAAGATTAAACAACAGGAATGAGCCATTATTTTTGTCAGGGAATTTAAGTACCATCAATCTCACTTAATTGCCTTCCTAATATCTCCTCAGACACCAGCAGAAAGCTGTTTCGCTGTTCAAGGTTAGCATGTTTTGTTCTGTGGAAGCAAAGGGAGAGTGGAAAGGGATAGGCACAGCAAAATGGATGCATGAAGCTTCTCTGACATGGACGCCGATGCTGGTGAGAGGGCAGGGCCAGGAGGTTGATGTAGATGCTATTGTTTGGTCTGTAATTATCTCTGTCTGCTTATTCGCCCGCTCATTTCCTGTACAGACAGAGACGGGGACTGAGGGGTGAATGTGCCTTTGGTTTTTGCTGTTGTAGCCTTGTAACAGGTGGTACAGTTTGTCCTTCATGACCAACAGAAGCTGCTCTGCTACTGTGCACAATTTAATGCACTAATTGATGCATCATGGCAAACAATGACCAAGTCACACATGTTAAAGGCCTTTTATACTGTAGGTACCTAATGTATGTGTCACATAAGTACATGGTTATCACACACAAAATACAGAGTGTTGCTTTAGAGTATGCAGGAATAACTGGCACAAAGGAGGGACATTAAGCTGTTATGTGTATTTGTCTGAACTTCTGCATTTACAGTTTAAAAGTAGTGTGTATAAAGTTGAAATAAAGAACCGGAAATCGAGCCAAGTCTATCTTCAAGGGGATATGGATGTCTTCATTGAATTTTGTACGATGTGATAAGTGAAAGCTTTGCCCTATTGCTAGTTTTTACTCAATACGCAGTAGGAGTGAAAACCTCTTTGTTCCAATAACTCGGCTTAATTTGCACATGTAATGTAGAATTTTTTTAGAGGTTGCTCCTGTAGCGTTGTGTAAAAGTGTGTTGTATGAATTGTATGTACACATTTTTGTACTTCATGTCTTTCCACTGTTGTCTTTTTGTTCATTTGTAAGTTGTTTGTACTCGTGTTTCCCATTTCAGATAATCAAGTGACTGCAAGTATTACCTTTAGCCAGAGATCTTCAACTGTGGGATCTGGGACCCCTAGGGGGTCCTCAGAGTCATTGCAGGGGGGCCTCTAAATTATTGCCAATTTTTTAAAGTATTTTAAAAAAATTCAAATGTCTTAACATTAATCCAACATATTTTTAGCCAGTATAAATCCCCGCTGATGATAGGCTTACTGGCCTATAGGTAAGGTAGTTACTAAGGCCATACATACGGATACAGTTCATCCTAAGGATTCACTGTGCCACATGTATGTTTATCATTAAAACATGATTTATAAAATCATGCCAGCAATTATTATTTTAATAGCTTGGTACTCTATGCACTAAAAAGGTATGCACAAAGGCTTTAGGCTGCCCTACATATTATTGTAGGCCCAGTTTAATATGCAACATAATTTTATATAATATACTGTATGTAGGGGGTTCCTGCTCCAACTCTTTCAGTTCAAGAAGGGGTCCTTGGCTTAAAAAAACCATTGAAGACCCTCTAGAGACATCTCTAGAATAACTCTGACACAAATATGAGCCAGTCAGACACTATAGTCAACTTTGATGGTGTCTACATAAGCCTGTAATGGTCTGACTGAAACCTGTGATTCTCCAGTATAAGAAGCACTACCCCTCCACAGAGGGAGCTCAAGTAACCACGGAAACCATCATCTAAAAAGCCGCACAGAAGAAGCGATGTGAAAACGGATGGGGATCGAACGCTCCAGTTGACTACCATTGATTTACTGCTGGAGAGGGAGAGAACGACAGTGAGGGTGATGTGGGCAGGGGTTAGATTGAGTGTTTCTATGCTCAGTCTGTTTCCACTGAACAATATCTTTCCCCTCAGACTCTCGTACTCTTAGTCTCACACAGTTATAGACAGGTGTGTGCGAGCACACAGGTAAGGTGATGTCACACTGTTGCTGTAACTGCTGTTGTCTAGCATGGACCTTAAAGTTTTAAAAAGCCTACATGAGTTGTGTGTCACAGCCTGTGCTGCATGCACCGTTCCCTCTAACCTCACGTCTCTCCCTCAACACACCCCCGCTTCAATTCTCTCGCACCCCCACTGGGAAAGCCAGCTTCACTAGTGGCATTACAGGCTTGTAACATGCACCCTGCATGTAGTCAGGCAAACGGTGCATGGTTATTTGCCTGTCTCATTACACTGTAATACATTCAGCGAGTTGAATTAGTTATGAATCTGCGGAATGTATAATACGCAAAGAAAAAGTTCCAATGCAAATTATCATCATATTATCCCAATCGACGTCCCATGATTATGCTAAATCAAATCAGTTGGATATCCTGTCCAGCTGCTTATGCGTTTTCTAGATACACAATATTATATTCCTTCTTTGTGTCACAGTTGTAACTATCTAGTCTTGTGTTAGTTGTGTCTGGGACACTACTGATTTTAGCTGAATTTATGATGTCATGGTTTCGGGATAATTAACCACTTATATTCTGCAATTCGGGTTCCGGGTTGTTGTTATACAGTAGTTACTCAAAAATGACCCAGTATATTGAGGAGTTGAGTGAAAATCTAGAAACAAAACAAGACTCCATTACCTAAAAATCAATAATACCAGATACAAACTAGCGTCTTGTCAGAAACATTCATATTTGTGTGGTTATGCCCTCATGCTCATACTGAAAGCCTCAAATCACCCTCAATCTTGTTTGCGTTAATTGCTTATGCAATACAAATTATACACATCTGACTAGTGACACGTGATTATGAAAAGAATTGACATCAAATTTCCCCAATAAAGCCTTTTATTAACACAGACAGACTGTCTTTTCTTTTGCTGTTTATTAGGTTTGTGTTTCTCAATCTGTCTTCTGGGGTGAACAGTTTGCAAAGCAGGAATAATAAGGGATGGTACTGTCACAGGAACCTATCTGATTTGGCGTTCACATGTACACACAATGTAACACACAACACACACACAACACACACAGACATAGGCACACATGCTGGAGGACACGGTTGCAGGCTCTTGTCATTTTTGCTCTGCCCCCTGTGTAGCTTGTGTAGCTTTAAGTGTGTCGGAAATCTTGTGTTGGGCCATCAAAGCAGCGCCCTAACCGTTAATGGTTTTACGGCTTGTTAGTTAGTTTTAGCCTGCTCAGGAGGAGGTTGTGTGTGTGTATGCATGTCTGTGTATGTGTGCTGACGGGAGGTGTTGTTCTGGCTGAAGAACAAGGACAGTGCTCAGGAGTGTGCCGGTGGGAATGCACACAAATGCCTAAGAAAAAAACACAAGTTTGTGGACATAGGTCACACACACACACACACACACACACACACACACACACACACACACACACACATCCAAGCAGGAGACAACTGTATATAGTGCAGTTTGACTCATATACACAAAAGCACGCAAGTAGTGAAGCAGCACGTTGATAGTCATCTCTCTTTCTGCCTCTCTCTGGGAGTCCGGTGAGGCCTGGCCTAATTGAGCTGGCCTCAGGAAGCCCATCATTAGCCCTGCTGCTCCGGTCACACATGGCCACCAGATGTGAGTCCAGCCACAATGGAACGCAGAATGCCACTCTTTTCCCCTGTCGTCCTCTCTCTCTCTCTCCCTCTCTCTCTCTCTGTCTGTCTCTCTGTCAATGTCCAGCCTAATAAACTGGCTTTTGTTTCCAGTGCAGCCATTGTTCGCTAAGCCTACCGTAAGAGAAGTCATTGGGGCCCTGAAAGGGATGCTTTGTACCGACAATAGACAGAAATAGGAGAGGGAGACAGCATGTTGAAAGAGGGCGGATAAAAGGGAGGGGGAGAGGACGGGTGTCTAGCGACAATTTCAATGCACCCTCTGGAATTTTTATGGCTTGTTTTTGCAGTTTCAGAACTCAATGTCGTGGGGCCATGAAATATACTATATATAAAAAAATATATGGCACCTTTCTCACCACCCTGTACCTGGCTGTACACATGACTAGATGACTGTGTGTGTGTGTGTATATGTACTGTATGAGTATGTCATTGCTGTTCTCTTTAGAGCTAAATGACCTCCCAAGGATAATTGATTTTGTTTTGTTGGTTAGTTTTGTCCTTTTGACTTTATAGGGAATTGAATAAACACTACAAAAGTATGTGTATACCTGAACACAGTATACGCAGCATTACACCCTGATGTTGAACATCTCATTCCAAAACTATGAGCATCAACATGCTGCTCGAACAGCCTTCATGCTTCTCAGAAGTCTTTCTACAAGAACCTATAGTAACTGCAGGGATTTGCTCGCATTCAGGAGCATAAGCGAGGTCAGCCACTGATCCTGGACAATAACCCCTAATGTCCATCGGCTCCTGCTGCATTGCATTTTGGATGTGTTCTGGCTCTGCCACGGCGCTGTCGCGGTTTCCAACGTTTACTGGAAACGTTTCAAAGAATGAAGCAGAGTGTCTGTTCTTCAAAATCCCCATTTCTGATAGTTTAGAATTTCTTTAAATACTGGTTTTACATTTTTTTATATAATGGAAGCTGTGACAACTGATGCTTTGTGACTGTACCCTACTTAGACAACCTTTTGTCACTTTTTACTTTCTCTGGGATCACTCATTTAAAGCACCGCGGCTTGGGAATGACTGCTGATTAGGGCTTAAATATTTAGGGGTGGCAGTAGCTCAGTCTGTAGGGAGTTGGGTTTGGAATTGGAGGTTCGCAGGTTCAAGTTCCCAATACGGACCAAAGTATGTAGTGTGGATTGGTAGCTGGAGACTGTGGAGTGCTCTTGAGCAAGGCACTGTATCCCCCATCCCCTCAGGGCGGTGGTCCATCAGTGGCAGCCCACTCACTCTGACATCTCTCCTTTTGAGCATGAATAGGTTGTGTGTGTGTGTGTGTGTGTGTGTGTGTATTTCAGGCCTGTGTGTAGTGATTACTAACACATCAGAATGTAAATTTTAATTTCCCCACTGGGGATCAATAAACAGTATAAAATATTATTATTAAATCTCGGGAAACGGGTAATGTAGCTACGGTAATAAAGGCCGTGGAGAAATCTGAAACCGCCTGAGACCGCAGTCTATCAACGCTCTCTGCTTCTGGAAAGCACACTTTCAAAAGAAAAAGAAAGGGCAGGGTGAGAATGCATTGTAAAACTAAAAGAAACACGTAGTCTAAGTTGTCACGAGTTCAATGCAATGCTGATACTGCGGCAGAGTGTTCAGGCAGTTATTTTTTTTTTTCAATTCAGTTTTACATTGGCCTATGGCCCTGTCTTTTTGCAGTGCACAGTTGTACATTTCTGTGGGTCATTTTCTTTCATTTAGTTGAACTTGTATGTGTTTAAAAGAAAAATATGCCTGCCCTAATTAAAAAAAAAAATATTTTGTTTAAAATGTTTTAGGAATCATTCAGTGGTTTACTTAAGCACATTTCATCAGTTTGTATAATGGAGTTCTGTAAAATATTGGTTGCTTAGATTTTCAGAAGACAAGTCACAGACAATCCACCTTGCATTTCATAATTAGCGCTGCTGCAGATGTCAGCTCACTTGATCACGCAGCAGAATTGATCATTGCAAACTGTATAGATGATGGACATAAGCTGTGTTCTTTTGCCCAAATAATATAAAAAATGTCAGTGTGGGATTTGGGAAAGCATATTTGAATGACATCGATACATTATTAAAAAAATAGAAATAAATAAATAAAAACAGCTATTTCTCAGGATTCCCGGGAAATGGGTAATCTTTTCCCGGGATCTGATTCATCAAATTTTTGGGAAAACCATAATAATGATAAAAGGTAGTATTCATGAGCTATCACTTTTCCTTTTTTATTATGTTTGCAAATCAATCGGCAAAACATTAATCTTTCAGTAACTACAAAAACTAATGTTGCAGTATATTTTTTAATAGATTTATGTTATGACAAAGTTGTTGTGTCATCAAATATTCATTTAAAAGAGAGAGAAAGTCACAGGTGTTGCCAGTGGACACCATGCAACACAGTGGAATCCGGTGCAGATTGGTCGGCACACCTGGAAGTTGGTGTTCCAAATCAAAATGAAGGTGTTCAATGGATGAGATGGGATGAGATCTCAAAGAACTGTGCAGTCAGGTTCTTCCACAGGTTCTTTCTTTATGTATCATGCTGTGAAAATTCTTGCAACAGGAACAGACTTCCACAAAGTATTCCCGCAAGTTGGAAGCGAACTATTGTCTTAAAACACCACTTTATGCTCCGCCAAGATGTTGCTTAATTGGAACCAAGAGGCCTTCTGCAAACCATAAAATAAAGCTACAGACCAAAAATACACATGTGTATGTGGGCGTATATACTGTATAGCTTTAAACCTGCATGTGTGTTTTCCAACTCAAAAAAAGGTGTGTGTGTGTGTGAGTGTGTGTGTGTGAGAGAGAGAGAGAGGGAGAGTGAGAGAGTGAGTGAGTGTGTGTGTGTGAGTGAGAGTGAATCTGGACGCGTGGCATTGCATGATACAATTCGACGGCTGCCCTCATTTCAGACAAATGTAATTATCACGCATGGCTGAGTTTTTTCTTATTATTGAGTCGCTAATCTGTGAAGTTGTTCCTCAGCTGAATTAATTGAATTATCTGGCAGCGTGAGTAGATATCAAGGTTTGACGATGATGTGTGTGCAGTTGTATAATGTGCATATGTGTTTTTATACTAATGTGTGTGAATGCTCAAGTGCTTCTGACATTCTGTGCTGTACGGGCACGTGCATGGATTTGTGTATGAATGTATTTGTGCGTATGCCTGTGTGGGGAAAAAAAAAAAAATGTGCGAGAATAGAAGCCATGTTTTTCAACTCCCACTGGATCAAGGCCTTTTATAATCCACTGAGCCGACATAATTCCACCTCACTTACAATGGATTTGTCTCTGCTTTGTCTCCTCATTATTGTTCTCATTCACATGATAAGCTGCTTCATGATTCCATTAGCATTCTCTCTTAGCCAATATCTCAACTTCAGCACTGTGGAATTACAACTTTTTACTCAGTTCATCTTGGCTCGACTGGCTGAAGGACAGTTGTACTTAATCCAATTGTACTTATGTATAAAGACTCAACACAAAAGACTGCTGTCAGACTTTATAACCACAAGAAATGATCAGCTGTACATGTACATTCAGGTCTGTAACAACAAAGAAAAAGTGTTTATAATTTATTTTTAGAATTTATATATTGACCATACTTTTTGAAGCTGCACTAATCAATCATTTTTTATATAAACATTGTAACATGTACTTGGAGACATAACAATCTTTTAAATGCATCAAATAGTGGGACATAGAACCTTAGCAATATTTTTTTCTCCTGCTTATAGTTAAGTTTCAGCTGCTGCTTCAATAGTCAATATCTGTGATCACTAGTCTAAAACTTGACCACGTGCTTCATCTTGGGCAGATACATGCATTGTGTTTATTTAATCATACTGCATCTTCAGACACCCTAACCACAAGAAAATTGTAAACTATGGAAATGCTGGAAATATCAAATGAGAGTTAATGTTGGGTTGCATATCGCCAGTCTACTCAGACCCTCAAATGTGTGAACATTGTAGGACAAGCAGAACCATGTATGCGTCTTCTGTCTGTGCCTGTTTTGGCCTAAAGTATATCCAGTTGTTTCCAATAGTGACCTGTCGGGTACTGGTTTGCATTGGTGAACAACTAGCAGCAGCTAGACTCTCACTTTTTGTTATGCCACCGGCCATGGCCTTTTCAGCTTGTCAGTATGTCCATCCCATTCTGAACGCGATTTCTCAGGAACCCTTGGAAGGAATTTCCTTACATTCATCTGGCACAAACATCCACTTGGACTCAAGGATGAACTGATTAGAATTTGGTGGTCAGTGAACTCACTCTCGGTTTTGGCCATAACTCAAGCATTCATATCGGCGTCCTTGAGTACCGAGAAAGGCGCCTTTAAATAAACTGTATTATTATTATTATTATTATTATTATTATATGCCAAATATGCCAAAATACACCTCAGTTTTTATTAAATTCCTTCAAAGGGTTTACTACACATATTGTATGAGTGTGGATAGACATGGATGTAAACTGCAACTGGACTGATAGGCAAGGCGTACAACCATGAAGCAGTTTGCTGTCCAGTATACTCTAAATGCCTGAATTATTCCATTGTAGGGTTAAACGCTACACTACATTTGAAAGGTATATATTCTTGGCATGATCTGATATTAACAATAAGATTACAATAATTACCACTCTGGCCAAAGGTCTGCAGCTGCAGCAAACATCTCTCTTTTCATCTCTCTCTCTCTCTCTCTCTCTCTCTCTCTCTCTCTCTCTCTGTCAGACATGCTAATGCTATTGATTCTTATTGGAAACAGGACAAAAGCATGTACAGATAAAAAG
>JABXJD010000120.1:390000-437500 GCA_013375575.1 Percina caprodes | reverse complement strand
CTAGTTAGGAGCCTGGGCTTTGAGGCTTGCTCGGCTGCTGAAAGGAGCCCACCGATTATGGCCCCGACAAGAGAGGAAGCAGGAGAAAAGGGCAGATTAATGCTGTTACCCAGGAGACACTGGCTTCCATCTGCGGGGAACAATGCCGTTTTGTTTTCTCCGGGATCCTGCTCAGATCAACAGAATGGGCTAGCTCTGCTCTGCTTGGCGACAATGCCCAATTCTGTCTTACCAGGGCTCCGGCAACCCCCCACACACACACACACACACACGCTCCTCACCTACCATGCCTCCCCCACCCCCACCACTCCAGTCACGTTACCTTCCCTCCTACGTCCCTCCCCTCCGTCATTCTCGCCACCTTTTCCTGCATTCAGCGGGTCCTGAGTAAAAAGCTTAGCGCCCTCAGCAAGCCAGCCAGCGCCTGTGACTGACCGGTCTCACACACCCCCAGGATTTAGATGAAAGCACCACGATGTGTGGATAGAGTTCCCAGGTTGCAGGAGGTCGTGGCCTTGTCACACACAGAGCGGCAGGGCAGGTTTTTACTCCCCAATCCCTGCTGAGCTCCAAAGCACTTAATGAAATAATATACTCTGTCGCTTTTGCTCTTTCTTCTTCCCCTCGTTCTCTCACTCACTCACCACACCAAAACCCGTCCCCACCACCTCCCACACCGGGCTGAGGCAGGCCCCTTGTCTCAGCGCAGGGGCCTTGGGGCCCCCAGACACCTTCTTTGGAAAGAGAAGGAGGGAATACAATGAGAGAGGGAGCCTAGTTTGGTACAGTACAAACACACAGAGCACAAGCAGGCTTGGAGAAATGAAAGGCCTTTGTCTGCCTTTGTCAGGGGGGAAAAGGACACTGGGAAAAGAGGGAGAGCAAGCGCTTATGGATGGAAAAAGACAAATAGAAAGACAGAGAGAGGGATGAGATAGCAGGCTGGATCACATGACTGGGAGCATTGTGATCCTGAGTGAGAGCAGGTTTGGAGCAGAGCATCTCTCCATCTGGTCAAAAAAGGGAAAGACAGATAGAAAAAGAGAGAGAGAGAGCAACACAGCGAGGGAGCAAACACAGAGTGAGAATGAGAGAAAGTATTGAGTAAGTGCCAGCGACATCTGCTCCCGTGGGCACAACAATAAAACTCCCTCCAGATCAGCCTCACACCATATATGCTTGCACAATGCATCGGTCTCAAAGGCACAAATAAATATGTGTGTGCTTGTGTTCATGAAGTCTGCCCACTAATCTGTTAAACAGTCACCTACACACAATCTAAATTAGCTCAATGCATAGACACAGTCTTCACATCTTGGATCTTTATCTTGAGAGTGAATCATTTTTGGGCTCTTTTTCGTGTATATTTTGGCTTTTTTCAGTTTTAGGAATGAAATTATGCTTAGTCTAGCTCTTAGTACTCTCTGCAAACTTCTGTTTCCCCTTTGCTGCATTGACAAATAAGTTGCAGTACATCGGGATTCTTCAAAGGAGAATAGGATTCTTCTATGTGACTCACACATTTATTGTATACCCGCTTCTACTTAGGACTCCAGATGCTTAGTTAAAACTTCCATGTGCTCTCATTTTATGGATGTTGCTTTCATTATTCACATATTCTGTTTTCATGCAATCTGCACAAATTTTTTTTTTTAATAACCCGTAAGTCTAAACAGAGGAAAGTGTTGCGTGGTATTGTAAGAAACAGCCTACTTAAGCATCTTGTTGCAAGTAATTGCTGCTGAAGTTGTCTTGGTGGTTTGACCCCTGTTAAATCTATACCATAATAGAATGTAAATACCATATGATCTAGTGCCATATAGATGAAAAGACATAGGATCTGGATATCTACATAGCATCCACACATCCTGTGATTATCAGCCAAACAAACACTATTGGTACAATTAAATATATATATATATAAATCCTAGCCATTTATTCTTTCAGATATATTGCCTTTTGTACACAAATGCACAAATGTCTTTTTGGCCAAGGACTTGTTTTTGATTGGCTGAGAGATAATTGAAGAAAAAAGAAAAGAAGGACTTTTTCTTTTTCAAATTGGGCTTTTGAAAAGTTGGAACTGAACAGTTGGAAAGTTATATGTACCTGCATCTGAAAAGAGAAGCAACAAAACTTTAATCAAACAGCTTGAAAATCCTAACAGATTCTAAAAGCGCACAGACAAGGTAATCTGTGTTGTTTAGGGACCGCGGAGTGCCCTGCTCGCCATTTATCTTTGTGGGGAAACATTTCTCCCTGTTGCTTTTAATGTGTAGTCAAAGTGGAGAGGGCGAAACGCTACTCTCTAATTTTGCATGTCATCTCTCTCCAAATCACTGCAAAGATGAGGCCCTTGCCAAAGATTTCCTCCCTTTTTTCTCCTCGCCTTTTTCCTTTTCTCTCCCCTCTTTCTTTACAGCGCTTTTCTTTTTTCCCAAGTTGCAGTTGTCACCGTCGCTTGGAGCCAGGAAATCGCGGGCATCCAAACAGCAGCACATAATGTCGTAAAACGGCTCAAGAGTTTTACTTTCAGATGTCACTCCAATAGCACACATCTGCTACATGCTGTGCATCTGCTAGGCTTTCCCGTCTCAGAGAGCCGGTAGCACTGATTGAACTAAAGACAGAAAGCATCCTCATTATCGCGGGCAGTGAGCAAGCTGGGCTCCCCAAACCCTTTTAATGCATTCACTGACTTAACTGTACACGCACATACAGTTAGGCACATGTGCACAAACATGCCGACAAAGGCAAGCGGCTTACGCACACACACACACACACACACACACACACACACACACACACACACACACACACTGTTTTAGTGCAAAATCACCCCTGGGTCATGGACAATAGTATTACACAGCCATTGTGCCAGTTCTTACCCAGAGCCTGTCTCTTGTACTGGATATTCTAGAAACACTGGGTCAGAACGCTTTCTCTGCTGCAGAACTCACATTTTACCAAAAAAAAAAAAAACATGCATGATATTATACACAATTATACATCAGACTTACGGTCAACTGGGCGCCTTGATTGCTCAGTTGGTAGAGGTTTACTCCTCGACGCAGCAGGCCCAGGTTCGACTCTGACCTGTGGCCCTTTGCTGTATGTCATTCCCCTCTCTATCCCCTTTCACTTCTTCAGCTGATCTGACATTAAAGGCCTAAAATGCCCAAAAATTATCTTAAAAAAACAACTTACTGTCAACTAGCAATTTCTCTGTAAGCCCCTCAGGCACTCAACTACAAAAGAGCAACAAAACAATGCACTTGAAGTTGTAGGATGAAGTTTTAATGTAATCGAAATGTATGTCCATTTCTAACCAGGATGTTTAGCTAACCTTGATATCAAGAGTTGCTGACTCTAATCTTTAAATGTATCGCCAAATAAGGACGGGACCTACTAAGGTGTCTTCGCCAGCAGACATTTCATCGCAACGTCCCAAGACATTGTATGAGGAGTCAGGAAATAATTATAGAGTGTGAGGTTATTCAACAAAACTAAACCAAGCAAAACATTGACCAGGTTTATCTTTGACAATAAGCTGCAATGGCTCTGATTACGATGCTCGAACATTAACTAGTTTGTATGATATACATGTTCAAAGGCCACACTCGAAAGGGAGAAGCAATATCATTTAAATATGGTGATAACAGGCACACATTTTCTAACAGTCTCTCCTTGAGTACATTAGTACAAAGATGTGGGGGGAGGGGGCTTCCGAGGCTACTCAACCGTCTTACAAGCACTTCTGACAGTGTTAACTGGCAGCTTAAGCAAGATCAAACTGTTTAGTAGGGAGTCCAGCTTTGCCTAGGTATTGGCGTTTCAATGCAGTACTTTCTTTAAATAGAGAGCGGAGTGAATCTCCAAGATGTCCTTTGGGGGATAAATAATTTCCTCAGAGGTTGATTGAAGCTTTAAAATCCTACTGCTTATCAGATGTATGCACAGCTGCTGGTTGCTTCCAGGTGTTTCAGCATTGGGATGTCTAAATAACCTTAAAATAGCAACCATGTCATATGAAACACACTTGTACACGTACTGCAGCTGCCCTTAAAAAGCATGTACTGTTGCCTGCAGTATGCATACAATTGGGGCATGCTACTTCCCCATAACATTGCACCGTGAGCTTTGACCCTATGGCTAATGCAGTACATGCTGCGCAGAAGGACTGTGGGTCAGAATAGCCAGGAAAGCATGCTGGCTTGTAGTCTGCAAAATCCAACCGGATGCAGTAGGACATCCTGGTTTCTTTAGCATGCTGCATTTGACATGCTATGTATAGGGACATATTTAATCTTATTCTGGCATACTAAATAATATGGTAGTATGGGTATAGGCAAAACTTCCTTTTGAGTTGACGTCAGCTTCTGCATACAAGCTGAGCAATTGGTGACTGTCAAGCAAAACTGTAGAGTGGCAGTGAGGCTGGCCCAATAGATTTCACCACATGACCCAGTCTCCGCCTCCGCCTCCTCTCATCCTGCCTGGTCCATCACAGAGCACTGCTCCACATCTGACCGAAGCCTTGGCTTCTCACCCTCACCTACTGACGCAGTGGTGATTAGTGGTAACCGTGGCAACCATCGCTAGTGTCCAACTTCAATGGCCACATTTCCAGGACGGTTGCCAGTATCAAACAAAAGCCCTTCCAAGTCCTCTGCTAATCGCTGCCCCTTTTCTGAGTCAGTGTCACTATTCAATAGATACACCATCCCTTCACTTACCACGTACCACGATTTACTTATCTGGTAGTTTCATTCATTTTAATAATGAGTTCTGTAACATGTATTCTGTTGGTCGAATTTAGATTAATTGTTCATTTGTTCATGTAACTTTGATCCCCACGCTACTTCGGTGAACTCTTGATCTCGATGTTGAATTGTCTTGACATTAGTGACACAGCCTAGGCCCATTTATGAATGCAGAAGTCATCCACTACTACCACATCTTCTTCCCCATGAAAAAAACCCACTGTTCACAGACAGAGGCCGATTAGGAAGGCTTTCTAAAACGAAGGTTAGGGATGGCAGACGTGAGCAGGGACGTGTGCCAATACAGCCAGCTGAGTTTGAGTGTGTGTAAGCTGTATTAGCTGGCTGGGGTCAGCAGGGGTGAGACTGTTCACCAGGTTAATAGCTACAGAATGAACTGAGGATGCAGTAATGGAGTGATAACAGGACTGGGGTTGGGTAGAAGAGGGAGGGGGGAAGAGGTAAAGACAAGTTGAGAAGAGGGTGGGTGTAGGAAAAGGGTGAAACAAAAGAGAGAAAGAAGAAGACAAGGAGATGAGGGTTACATATCCCTTTAAGGTGAAGTGGGGACGGTGGGTGAAGGGTTAGACATAGGGAAGGCAGTGTTTTTATTTTTTTATTTTAAATATTATTTTTTGGGCTATATAGGCCTTTATTTCCACAGGATAGTTGAAGACATGAAGGAGAGAGAGAGAGGGAGGGGGGAATGACATGCAACAAAGGCCGCAGGTCGGAGTCAAACCTGCGGCCGCTGCGTTGAGGAGTAAACCTCTATATGTGTGTGCCTGCTCTTCCAACTAAGCTAACCCGGCCACAGTGTTTTTATTTTTTATTTAACTTTTATTTCTAGAGGTTAATCTCAGTGAGACACAGGGTCTCACTCTGAAGAGGGGACCTGTTAGGGACAATGCACAACATCAGTTACAGACAGTTAAAACAGATGACAATAGTATACACAATATTTACTATATACAATATTTAAACAAAAGTCAGAGCATGGCAGTGGTGTTGGATTAGAAAGAGAGAGAGAAAGAGGGTGGAGGGCCCATGGGAAGAGATGAGAGGAGAGAGAAAAGGAAATAAATCAATAGGTAGTGACAGAGGTGAGGACACAGTTAAACTGACAGTGATTGACATGAAATGTTAGTTCAGCTTGTGTTATGTGTGTTTTGGTGTAAAGCACTTACAGTATGTGAATGTTTTTGGTGATGTAACTTCAATGTAAATCCACCTCCTCCCATGAGGGTAAAATAGCTGAGGACATTTGGTGAGGCACATAGGGCATGTAGTGCTAGAAAAGAGTTGTGCAGCATGTCTTAAGTTAGATCGAAATGCTTTGCAGGTTGGCATGAATTATGCACTTTTACATAAGAAAAAGGGACCTTTTTCATGCTGCAGTGATGCAAGCAGGAACCCAGGTGTAAAAGATTGATGATATAATATATGTATATGTATAAAGTGTAAATGTATAATACAATATCATAATATCTCTCACTTGGGTCTATTTCTGCATTGATGTTGGTATCCAAGTAGCCAATACTTCCCACAAAGGCACTTGAAAAGCATTAATGTTGGGCAGAGACACACTGAAAGGTTCAACATTCACATTTTGGAGAGGTCCAGGCCATTTAGTTTCAATGAGGACTTTCGATATTTGCAGCAACAAAAGGTAGCTGCTTGCATTGCTGCTCGCGTAATGTTTGTCCTCACTTTTAAAAAACAGTAGGTGCATTTGATTGTTTGGATTTCTATGCCTCATTACAGTGTGAGATTGATGTCAAAATAACTTATGCATACAAGACAAACAGTGCAACGAGCAAATTAGGCTTCACCTTATTGCCTTAAAGAACATTCCACATCAAGAAGAGCGATTTTTTTAATGATAAATTCAAATGTTTTTATGTAAATATTGTTCTATTTACATTACAAGTGAGGGGAGCAAGTCCACCGGTAGACAGTTCATAAAGTAAGGTGAAGACAGATGAGAATTAGAACCTCTGGACGGGTTAAATTATTAGATTCCTGCGCAAACACAACTGCGTGTGTATGTGTCCTTGTCAATGGTCTAATGACTGCGCTGTCTGCAGAGAGTGGAACACAGGAGGGAATTAGTCGTCATTGCATATCAAAGGCTAAGCCATTAGAGACATTGGGTAGGGTCTTCCTAATGAGAGAGGGGAACCGGTGTTTTTCTGCTGGCATGGGAGTGTGCAGTGTTTGGTTGGGTCATAGTATATGCATACTTAGACACACACACACCTTCAAATGCAGCCTGATTTATACATATTGCAACCTGTCACACGTATTTAAGGATTGAGGTACTGATCAGCAATGCACATTAACATTAGACATAGTTCATAGAAACACATTTATATACTGTACATGTAGACAAAGTCAGAGGCACACTCACTGTGTTGCCAGGGCCCTCTGGCAGGCCTCGCCGTGCCTCTCAGTGTGGCATGGCGTGGGCAGAGGTGCCAGCGAGATGCCAGGGCTTTGTGTGCCACGCTAGATCAACACCAGCCATTGCAAGTACGCAGCACACAACAAGCCCAGAGGTACAGGACTCACCCACCTATACCTTCTATCCATATTCATCTGCTGTGTGTTTTCTTATCCTCTTTATTTCTGTGTGTGTGTGTGTGTGTGTGTGTGTGTGTGTGTGTGTGTGTGTGTGTGTGTGTGTGTGTGTGTGTGTGTTCATGTAGGCTGATTGGCGATGCCCTCTGTGCCATCTGCAGCAACACCCCCACCCACCTCCCACCCTTTTCACTCATCACAAGGGTGGGCTTAACCATCTGTGTGCCAGTGTGTTCCCACAGTGAGAAAAGGAGAGTTTTTTTTTGGGGGGGGGGGGTTGCCACAACAAACACACACATTTTTTTTGTTTTGTTAAAAATTAAGAATTTACATGCTAGTGCCCAACAACATAAGGTGGCCCTGCGTGTAGAATACTGCAAAGAATGTGCAGGCAATGTCATCTAATGTATGACTTGTAAGATGATTCTCCTTTAATTCAAACAAATGTAGGAGCATATTGTGCACAGTGTATGCTGGCATATATTTTATATATATCATCAGGCTTAAAGCTGCAGTCCATAGGGAGTCAAAGAGAGCAGCAGCTGGTTAAGTGTCAACAACTCCACAAGCGCCCACATTATAAGAAGCCAATAGCAAGAGTTGAGGGTTAAAGCCACAGTGCCCTGGTAGTATTCCTGTGGGCAAAAGATGGATCATAGGTAGAAGTGCTCGGATCTAAGACATGTATTTCTTAACACTCTGATGTTTAACCAGCACACAGGCCAATGAAGAATTGAAGTGTGTTAAGATAGTCATGCATTATGCATGTATTTTTGCACACCTAACACACCTAACAGGTTTTTATTTATTTATTTTTTTTTACCTCTTGGGCTTTTAAAACTGTCAGTCGAACTCTAGGACACAACGGACTAAACCGGATTGAGACTGGCTTTCAAGCAGTCTTTTGTGCAGTCTGTCTGTGGTGTATGAAAGCAAAACAAAACATCCGATTTTATGACAGTCGATATGTGATTTCACCATGAATAAGAAAGAAATAAAAACTACTATTAAATCCATCTTTTGGCTGCGAACTGTTAAGGAAGCAATCTGATGAGTGATCTGTAATTTATGGGTTAAATTTAATTGTTCTGAAAAAGAAACAGGTTAAACAGGAATGCATCATGCTTCATTTTTTAATCCTGTTTCTGTCTGGGTCTCATTCATAAAGTAAGGGTGATTTGCAGATTTGACTAATAATACTCATTATCAGTTAGTTCCTGGTCTGCTCCTTGTGACAACAAAGGACATAAAATACACATAAGGCACAATAATGTGTAGTATGGTTTTTATCCCATGAGTCTCTGTGTAGTGATGATGGTGATGCAAGATGAAAGTTCCCGAAATGGTCCAATCAGTGAGTTACCTGTCAGTCCACAAGACTGAGGGCCCTATCTTTCAGGGTAAGTGTCATTGCTTGTTTAAGACCAACAAAGTTAAAGTTAAAATGCAGATACACCTGCGCCCATCTGTGCGCCCATGGACACTGGTCTTACAGGGAGTTATGTTATGTTGAGGCAACCATTGACCAACTAAAACCTGGTCTAAAATCAGTAACGTAGCATTTCATTATTATTTTAACAGCGCATTAGTGAAATGCGCTGTTAAAATATGCACTATGCTTGTTACACACACAGGGACACGCAGCACAACCATGCAAAGGTTTAAAAAATATTACAATGTGAAATAGCATTATGATATGATCTGTTTGCTTGGGTTCATTTCACAGATGAGTAGATCATTTTGAGCAGAAAAGTTCATCAAAAAAAGCCAAATCTGACAAAAATGCAATAGAAAAGGGCGAAATCATGACATAGTACATGGAGCGTGTGAAATGTCCACTCAAGGTGTGAAAGTGACCCTCGTCACATACCAAGGTGTGAAAAGACACCTCTGTTCTGAATAGCCTAAAGTGTTAAATACAACTAATTAAGAAATCAGTGCACACAGAAAGAATACAGTGAACAAAATACAATGAAAGAACATAAAAAGCGTTACTTAATGTGCCACATGTCCGTGGGGATGTTTCATGGTCGTAGGTCAAACTAAGAGCACACAAACAGGCTTCTGTGCTGGCTACACAAATTAACCAATATAGAAATCTGATGTAAATAGCTTCTATAAAAGGTGGGGAATTGTGGGCTGGTAATGACGGTGTGTGGGTGTAGGCTTCATGCTGCTTAATGGAGGCTGCTGGGTTGTGAGATGTTTAGGAAGCTGGCCACATCTGGAGTGGCCACAGGCCAACTGGCTACTAGCCTTAAACCTCAAGCAGAGCTGTTCTTTTTTCTCTTGTTGTCTTTTCTTTTCTCTCAGAATCCTTAACTAGTTTTGACTCATATTTCATACCCTTCATTCATTTTGGCACCACTTTGGCATCTTTTTAATGTCCTGAAATCCCACTCGCTCCACAATCACACAAACATGCACGGCTGCACACGTACAAAAATACGCTTCCATGCATGTCCCATGCACTACCTGCCCTTCTGTAAACTACACACACACACACAAACACACACACACTTCTGTTTCTATTGTTCTTTATCACACATGGCTTTGAAGATGAAAAAGAGAAAAGAAAAACTCTTAAGTGTCAAACCTCACACCCAGTCTGCTGTGCGATAAGATTAGATTTATTTCTCCAGCTGTGACATAGAAAATGGAAGTGGATTATTTAGTAAAAAAAAAAAAAAAAGAAGAAAAATGACAGAATTAAATTAAAACTAGTAGGCGTTATTGTTAAGCAAGGAACAGAGGGGGCTTAAATATATAGGCTCAGCATAGGCCTCAGGCAGCAGATAACACAATCTCCTCTCCTCTTGTTCTCACCAATGGACTTAAAAAACACATATAAACAGCCTTCCAGGACCACAAAGCCTGTGTAGAAAATCAGAAAATCATTTCCTCTTCACTCTAGATTCCCTCATGCGCTCGCTCGCTCTCTCTCTCTCTCTCTCTCTCTCTCTCTCTCTCTCTCTCTCTCGCTCTCTGTTCTCTCTGTCATCACCCTTCTCCCTCAGAGCAAGACCACAGGGGGCTGCCTGGGCGCATCAATCCAGGGTTGAGCTTGTGCCTTGACGTGGAGCAACACAAAGTACAGAGATTTGGTGCATAAACATGTGTGCTCTTTAAGAAGAAAAAGCGGGCAGCAGCGAGAGCGGAGAGGGGGAATGGTGCCAAATCCCCCCATTCAGCTTCAGACCAAAAGCAGGCAGCATCCTGACAGCTTTGAGGTGGAGGGGGACCGGAGGGGGGCTAGGGGATGGAAAGAAGGGGAAGAATAAGAAAAGAGGGAGAGAGATAGCAACTGTGATGGAGGAGGAAGAGGGAGATGAAGAGGTAGAGAGAGAAATCAGCTCCTGGGGATAAGAACAAAGCTCAGGGAGTCTCAAAGTGATAAGCCGCTGTGTTTTCATATTTAAAAATGTTTTGCTATCCCCTATCTCTCTGATATAATGAGACCGGGAATCAACTTTTACTTGACTTCTGTCAGGGGAAAGAATCTGTGGTGCCCAGGAAATTATTCATCTATTGTCCTGGATTGCACGAGGGATCAAAAACCTTTTTTAAAGTGTCCTTCCCTGACAAACCCCCACTCCTTACATGCAAAAAACAACTTAATTACCATGAATATCTAGATTCATGTAATAGTTAAAGGTTTGACATGGATTGCCGCATGTACCTGTTCAGATTTTGACACAGCAGTATTAGAGTTAAAGTTTTCTGCAGCTTTGTTTTACGGTAAAGATTGAGGGGGAATTGATGGGGAAAGGAACAAAAGTGGTCAGGTGATTGTAAATAAACCACAGCCGTTTAGCCGGATTATCTAAAGCACTTTATTTGGAGGTAAAAGTGAAATGAGAGTAGATCTGGGCCATATTACAATATCGATATTACGGCAATATTCTAGGGTTGACAATTGGTGCTTTCATTTCACAGGAATATCATGACTGTGAACCAGCAAGTTAGTCTGTAAACTTTGACGGATGTTTAAATAGGACAGGCTTTATAATGATTCTTGCCCTGTAAGAATTCTTTTTAGGTGGTTTGTTGTGTTTGTTGTGAATGCTGTATGGTAATGCAGCTTAAGACAAGCAGAGAGTGCATGCAAGAAGATAACTATCATTCTAGTTTGTCATCACTTTGGAGCTCAACCTCTCAGTTATTAGCCAATGATTTCACTGGGATTTGTTCACAGGCTTTCTGGTCAGCTTAACTGATGTTTTTTTTTATTTAAACCATGTAATCTTTATTCACTGTGGAAATCACTATAGCAACAAGAAGAA
Source organism: Percina caprodes (assembly GCA_013375575.1). Classification (NCBI taxonomy): domain Eukaryota; kingdom Metazoa; phylum Chordata; class Actinopteri; order Perciformes; family Percidae; genus Percina; species Percina caprodes. The sequence goes on along the minus strand of JABXJD010000120.1, from coordinate 425,874 downwards.
GAGGTGTTATTGGTCAGCTTACATGATGTCATGATGGACTAACTGACCAACTGACTGACTTCTAACTGACTTCAGGCCTCAACACCAACAGCTGTTTCACGCTAAAAGTATTGTTTTTTTAAATGGAGTCTGGTTGGTTTAGTGCTAGCTATGTCATAGCTGTTTCTGGGAAACAGGTCTTAAATAGGTTTGAAAAGGTTATATCTCTTGAAGGGTTAAGACACTTAACACTTTATTATTTTTTATTAAGTTTTATTGCTATTTGGATGTGCACCAGGTAGTAGGCACACTGATAACATTTCTGCGGAATTTTCTAGTTCTTTCTGCTCTCACTCCAATCCATGCTGCTTTGCAGCTTCACCCCTCCACCCCCTACCACCACCCTGTCTATGGCTCCCTAGGGTAATCTCCAGTTGGCTGCTATTTTTAGGACCCTCTCCCTATAAATCTAATCGATGTGGTCAACACCAAGGCCTTCTTAGTTACTGAAGTTGTTGCATTGTCACACTTGTGTTGCCCTTCCTGAGCAAGACACTGAACCTCAAATTGCTTCCAATGAGCATCAAGTATTGCTATAACCTGCTTTTAATGGAAATGTCATCTTGCACCGTCATGTATCTAACTATCTTACAAAAGTGGCTGCTTGGTGGATGAAGTCCATGTCTTTCTCTTTCTGCCATTCATCCTCACTGTTTTGAGATATTTCAATTATTCTCATTCCTTTCTCACTGCAGATTGGTTTTAGTCAGTCAAAGGCTTTAGTTTGCTGTTAATTTAAGAGAGAGAAAAAGCTCAAGGAAAAGTCTCGGTTTTGCAGTGTGTTTGTGCGCTTGTGTAGGAACACGTTTTGTTTGCATGTGTGTGTGTTTCCAAGAAGTCTGGACTGGACTGGTCATTTTTTTGTTTTGTAAATCATTCACTTTTTAAATTTATTTTTTATTTCTCTTCCCAGGCTAGTGTTTCATTAACCCTGCTGTGACACAGACTCCCTTTCATTCACTTCTCGCATTGTCTGCTCCAGCCGCTCACTCACTCACAGCACCAAAGATTACTAATAAATAAGTGACACCAGTAACAGTCTATTTTTCCCCTCAGCCGTAATTAACTGACTTGATGTTTTCAAGAGAGAGGAGGGGGGAAATCCAGCTAATTAGGAGTGAGTTAAGATGCGCACAAAGAGTACAGATCGTTAATTAATTTTCCACGCAGCCGTTGTCGGGGAAGAAAACAGCTTTGTTTACAGTGTTTGCCACGGCGGTTGGAGCAGCGCATTCGCTGCGAAAGCACTGCACACACTGCAGTACATATCCAGTAACCTTGATCAGGACTGTCTGCAAGTTAGACAAACAAAAGGATGATAAAATGCCGTCTGTCAAGCGAGACAGAAAAAAAATCTGCTGTCTGAATAGCTAAGTTAGGTTTACTGTCAATAGTTATATTAGGTGTAGTTCTCTTCATACCTGGATGTCCTAAAAAGAGTGTATCTGGTGTGCACTTTATGTCATATTACTGACACAACCCTACTGGTGGTAAAAGTGGCAGAGAGAAATTTGTCTTTTGGTCTCTATCTGTCTACCTGCCCACTTTTTTGTGCATGAATTGATGGATTTATGAAGTGGAACAGACATTAGACACCATAGACTAAGGCTGAATCCCATTTCTTCCCCTTACCCCTTCCCCTTGGCCCTTACCCCTACCCCTTGGCCCTCAAAACCAAGGGGTAAGGGCTAGGGGTGAAAACATGCCCCTATGAAACGGGACACCACTTGGTGACATCACCATACAGTATTGATCACAAACTTCCAAGATGGCGTCTCTGTTGATTGTGTGGGTTTTGACAACAGTGTCATATGCATTTATATATGTTTTAGTTATTTTATGTTCACTTTGGTGGTGCAGAGGCAGATGTTATCTGTGTAATACATAGGTCTGTTTGCAATACATATGTGTACACACACACACACACACACACACACACACACACACACACACACACGGTGTGTTGTATATCTGTTTCAGTTATCACCGTTTTGAATGTCATAGATGTTCAGAAAAACATTTTAACAAAATTCTGTCATTATTGCCTGATAAATTAAACATAACAGGCAAAAACATTACATTAAATATATTATATTACAGAACCATTATCAACTATTAGAACATAACTTACATGTCACACACATAAAAAGGCTTCAAATGTATAAAACTAAAAAAAGACAAGACCACAAACAAACAAATTAACTACAGCTGTTCTGATAATCAGACCAGTCTGATGCCTGTTGGCCAGTAACCCCCTCACAAATCATCAGTGTCCCTATCATAACCAACAACAATATACAAGTGCATGAACAGTAATTAATTACAAATGATTACAATAATACAGTACCAATGCAATAATGAATGGGTACAACATGAACACATGATTTAAGAAACTTCTGCTTGTTTTCAGCCCCAAAGTGAACCAGCTGCTGTGTCCTCCTGGTCCCTGTGTGATACAGGACGGTATATGTAAAGCACGTAGCGATGTATCATAGACCGTTAATATTAATATATACAGTCTATGCGATGTATACAGTTCATTCAAGGCAGAGAAATGCGGGACTGTTGTTCAAATCAACGTTAGCGTTAGCGATTAGCGTTAGCACAAGCTAGCGATTTTGAAAAAGTTTTAATTAAGAACGTTGTTGCAAGTATACATGTACAGGACTGCATAGACCACAAAACAAGACTGTCGTAACTTTTAAATCAATTATTTAAGCCGAAAATACTTACATTTATGTGTCTCTCTTGTAGATGCGGCAGCCATTGTTGCTTCTGTGTTTAAAAGTGAGCTCCAGATCTGACTTGCTTTCTAGTGCCATACACCCCTTGATCCTTCCCCTAGCACTTGGTCACTTGAAGGATTGAGACACCACTAGGTCCCGCGTGACCGCGCAAAAACGAGGGAAGGGGAAGGGGAAGGGGTAAGGGGAAGAAATGAGACTCAGCCTAAAAGACCTGGACTAATGGACAAAGGCCTGAAAAGTGAAGCCAATGCAGAAGTGCCTAAAATCTGAAGACTTCTTCTTCTGAAGATTCTAGCAGACTTCACTGGTTGCAAAAAGAAGTCTGTTTCGAAAATTATTAATTTTAATAATTTTTTTATTTACTTTTATTTAACTCATTGAGATTAAAAATCTCCTTTTCAAGAGTGTCCTGACCTTACTTCTGCTTTGATTTATAACTTCAATAAACATTTACATAATGAGTCTTTGGCCCTCAATTGCTACTTTCAAGTCTTCTTCAATACAGCATGGTGTTCATTTTGTAAATGATGGCCCCATTTATTTTAAATTGACGATAAAGCAAAGGACGCTTTAGGGGCATGAATACGTGTTAATCTTGAACTTTGACCATTTAAATGTGTGTTTTCACTTCAACAAAGTTCATTGGAACATTTGTTCGCTAGGCCTGGGTAATATATTGATATTATGACGACAATAAAAAAGGTTGGAAAACCTTCCCTCTTTGACGTTTGGCTTAGCCATTGCAACACTGGTTTGGCCGCGTCATCCTCACATTCGGTTGTAAAAAACCAAGATGGCGACACCAAACTCGAGGCTTCATTACTTGCGGTACACAAAACAATGGGTGACGTCACGGATGCTATGTCTACCATTGTCACTATGGACACACAGAGAGAAAGAGTTGCTTGTAAGTGTAAATAAACGTGCACATGTCTACATCCATGTCACCGCGTGTCTGTTCAAGTACCACAGGGATAGAAGGTGTGTGTGTGAGTGTGTGGATGAGAGCGGCCCGAGCCCCCACGTGTATTAAGAAGGGCCCTGGCAGCAAGAGATAGCGGCTCTATCTTAATGGCTTCTGCCGCCTGCCACTCAGCCTTCAGATGGGGTCCTTTGCCTGCATGTGTCTCCCCACGATAAAGCCACTTCACAGGGGCTAGTGCCTCTCCACGCTGGCCTTTCCTCTCCCAGGAAAGAAGAGCGAGGGAAGAAAAGATGCCAGAGGTATTGATATATGAACCCACCCTGAGACTGAGACGAGCTGCGAGCGAGAGACTGAAGGAAAAAAAAAAGTAGCATTCACACCACAAGCCTTCATGCTCAATTCTAAATTGTTGATCATATCTGATATTTTTGAAAGACTGTCCTAGGATGTAGCCTAGAATATGATATCTGATACAATGTCAAAAACATAAGTTTGTAGGGTAAGCGTAAGATACCACAACTATATTTAGATCTATGTTTTCCCTGCACGTTTTGAATGCATTTTGGTTTGTTGACTTGTTGATTGAAATAAGGCGTCTCTTCACTTGACATAGTCAAGTTTTCCTTCTGGCTTTCTTTCCATTGGTGTGTCTCTGTATCATTAATGCTGCATGGCATAACTGAGCTGCTGTGGGTGCCAAAGTTATAACTGTGACTGTATTTACTCAGTCCACTGTTATTCCACTGGTAGCTTATCCTGAGGGACACCACTGCAGGGTCCCTATCACCAGACACAATGTTGATATTGGACCATTCTGCAAAAGGTTAATGTTCAATTAATAGATTTTTATCTCTCATTTAGTTTTCAGGATATTAGCTCTCCAGACCTGACAGAACTGTTTTGTCAACTGCTTTTTTGAGGCTGCCCCTCCACTTTAGCAAGTGCTCGCATGGTAAACGTGGTTTAGATTACTGTATATACTGTGATGGAGCACAGTGGCGTAGTGGTTAGCACTTCTGTCTCACAGCAAGAAGGTACTGGGTGTGAATCCAGGGCGTTTCGGGCCTTTCTGTGTGGAGTTTGCATGTTCTCCACATGTTTGCGGGGCAGTACGGTTTCTTCTCACCATAAAGACATGCATGCTAAGTAACTAGGACTACCGTTGAAAATTAGCCGACTGGCTCGCTAACGGTGCATTTAAAGAAATGTTGATTAATGTGCATGGTCCTAACTAAATAAATGAATCACATTCACTCTATATTTTGTTGTTTAATTAAGAGGACTTGTTGGCTGCTTCCATGGTAAAGAAAATAAACTGTCAACCTCAACCTTTGAGCCAATGTTGACGAAAAAGTCCCAGAGGTGCTCAAAATTATGGGAAGTTTAAACATCTACATTTCCACGACAACTGAACAAACTACATCTGCTGATTAGGACCATATCAACATCTGTATATGGTAACTACTACATTGTTAAATTACTGGAGAGAGTGTTGTTACATGTATCAAAAAAGACAACTTAAATTGTTAATCTGTGACACAAACTCTGTCACACACCCATCCATCGCTCCAATCCTTCACAGCCTCGCCTTGCTACGTACAGGAATTGGCTCACGTCTTCCTGCACTGGCACTGAACATCAGCATTGTGTGCTGCGGCTTCATACAATATGAAGCTAAATCTTTTGGATAGCAGTCATCAATATCAACATAATTCATAACGCAATTGCTGACCGTTTTCATCTTGTGGTAAATGGCTACGATTGAAATTCTAAAGAACATTGCCATATTTTGAGCTGCTCTGTCCTAGAATTTGGATTCATGGGGCAGCAATATTCAAAAATTCAATTCAAAAGTTCTAGCATGCTCATTTCTCTGTGATTTAAATGCAAACTGTCATTTTCTAGATGTGATCTTGGTTTTCTACAGAAATCCCTCTCAGGTCCATAGCTACTGAAATGCCACATTGTGATCAACATGTGTCTCTGCATTTGCATAATATGTAGCGGTGTGTGTGTGTGTGTGTGTGTGTGTGTGTGTGTCTCTCTCTCTCTTCAGGCTTTGGGATTGTTTACTGCTGGTCTCTGCCTGCCCCTGCACATGGTCGGCCCCTAATGCAATACAGCTGTTAGGGTCCCAACACAGGGGCCTCCCATCAACGGTTTCATTGTAATGGACTCTGTGTATGTGTGTGTGGTGTGTGTACATGCTTGCTTGTCCGAGTGTTTTATTGAACATGAGTGTGTGTGTGTGTGTGTGTGTGTGTGTGTGTGTGTGTGTGTGTGTGTGTGTGTGTGTGTGCTTGCAGCGTTGTGAATATTTGCTGTTACTTCTGGGTATTTTTTGTTCTTGTCTCTCTGTGATAGTCCGTTTCATGGTTTGTGTGTGTGTATTTGTGTGTGCGTGTGCAGTGTTTCCTGTGGAACGAGAGGGTTGGCATGGGGGCAATGTTTACAAGTATTTGTGATGGATAAGAGGATTTGCTTTGTTTTTTTTATCTGTTTTTTTCTGCATATTATATTATTAGCTTCCCTGTGATGATGAGAGAGAGATTTTGAGGATGGACAGAAGTGTAGACGTGATACATGAATTTACACTCTACAATTTTCTGGTTTATCAGTGACGTTGATGAACTACGCTGCAGACTGAAGTCTCTACTAACAGTGACAAACAGAGTGACGGCTGATTCATTTGAACAGGTCAAGCGTGGGTTGAATGTGCATCAGCAGGTCCGTTTTACAAACATCTGGTCTATGAAATGTCTTAAAATGGCGCTGCATTTTTATACACAATATTAATTTGGTTATGAGTTGCATCTTTCTTACCAGGCTTATAGAGCTGAAGTTAACATTACATCCAGTAGCTACTACTTTTTTGTGGGGTCGGCCCACCACAGAAAAATGTTACCAGCGGATACACTGGTGTGTGTTTGTATTGCATAGCCTGTCCTTGTACAAGCAGCTTTCTCATGTCACCCCCCTCTCGCCCTCTCAAAAAACGCAGCTCACATTATGAACTTATGAATCACTTAAGCGGCCCCTTTTGTTTCAGCGAAACAGTCCTTTTTCATTTCCATGTCACTGGTTCCCTCATCGAGAACAGAATACACCTTGGTGGCCTTGTTCATTCATATTCCTCAGCAACGTGTTTTAACTGCAGACAATGGCTTACATCTGAGAGGCTGGTTACTCTGAGAGAACTCTGTGCCAAGCTTGTTTCCATGTCTTCCCCTTCATCAGGCCTGTCTATGCTTTTTAAACACTCTTTCTTTGCAGCATGGCTTCATGAGAAAACCCTGACCTCAGGCTGATTATGCAAGCTCATTAGAAACGTTTAGGTATGTTCACTGTTGCATTATCTTCTGCATCCTCTGTATTATTGCCTGCGTCTACTATATAATCCATTGTCAAGTCAGATTGACTTACGGCTAAGTTCATGGCAAAGTAAAGTCTGAAAGCGACTTATTAGCCATACCAAATGTGTGAATGGCAACAACATGAGCATATATTCAAAATATGACAAACACAAGGCTCATTCTCTCAGCTGTTTGTAGCGGGGAGGGGAGTCAGCGCTCCTCCGGTATGTTGACCATCAGCCGCATAATAGAGAAATTAAGTTTCCGTAATGCACAAATGAGGTTATAATTGGTTTTGCAGCTGTTTACGGGGGCAAGGAGAGTTTCCAATCTGAGCACAGTTTCCCACTGTATTCTCTTCATTTGACCATGAATTACATTAGGTAAATAGAAAACTAATGCCACAGATTCTTGTGGACATTGACATATTCATATTGCTGTCTTATAAAGAGCAGGCATGTGTACTTTGTCCTTGTGTGTATGCATACACATGTACTGTACGAATACAAACTTATATATATTCTAGCAATGTAAAGGTGGTAATTGATATCTTTAACAGTCTGCCTAATGGCTTTATGTGAATGTATCTCTATGCATGTAAAGAGAGAGATGTTTTCCTACCTAATTAAAGGATGAGGTCACATTAGCGCAAGTTCATTTCCTATGATACTACCAGCCTCAGTTGCTCTTGAAAGAATATCTCATTTAAAAAAAAAAAAAAAAAAAACATACTGCGGTCCAAATCTTAAAAAAAGTACAGTACATCTCCACTACCTACCACTTTGGCAGGTCTTTGAATGCAACAAACAGACAACGAGTAAGGTCCCGTCTGTAATGTTATCAGACGCTGTAAAGGGTTCTACTTAATGTAAAAAATAAATAATAAAAACTGGCAGTGTGTGTGTGTGTGTGTGTGATGGTGCAGTAGATACAGTGACAGGGGGCATGCTTTCTCTACTTCTTCGTGTGTGTGTGTGTGTGTCAGTGTCTGAGTGTGTGTGTTAAAGTATCATAGAAGTGGCAGTCTGTCAGCTCTGCTTTTCTCTGTGCTCTCCAGAACAATAGCTGGATTGGCCGTATGTGTGACATGTAGACCACACACCCCTAATAGTGACTGACAGCACTAAGGGCTGGAAGCAGCATGCCACACACACACACACACACACACACACACACACACACACACACACACTGTACAGTACATACAGTGAGGGAAAAAAGTATTTAATCCCCTGCTGATTTTGTACATTGACAAAGAAATGATCAGTCTATAATTTTAATGGTAGATTTATTTGAACAGTGAGAGTCAGAATAACAACAAGAACATCCAGACACCTGTCCACAGAAGCAGTCAATCAATCAAATTCTACCATCTCCACCATGACCAAGACCAAAGAGCTCTCCAAGGATGTCAGGGACAAGATTGTAGACCTACACAAGTCTGGAAAGGGCTACAAGACCATTGCCAAGCAGCTTGGTAACAGTTGGTGCAATTACACAAAAGAACTGTCAATCTCCCTCGGCCTGGGGCTCCAGACGAGATCTCACCTCGTGGAGTTGCAATAATAAGATTGCAATAAGAACAGTGAGGAATCAGCCCAGAACTACACGGTAGGATCTTGTCACCAAGAAAACAATTGGTAAAATACCCTATGCCGGACTGAAATCCTGCAGCGCCTGCAAGGTCCCCCTGCTCAAGAAAGCACATATACACTCACCTATAGGATTATTAGGAACACCATACTAATACTGTGTTTGACCCCCTTTCGCCTTCAGAACTGCCTTAATTCTACGTGGCGTTGATTCAACAAGGTGCTGAAAGCATTCTTTAGAAATGTTGGCCCATATTGATAGGATAGCACCTTGCAGTTGATGGAGATTTGTGGGATGCACATCCAGGGCACGAAGCTCCCGTTCCACCACATCCCAAAGATGCTCTATTGGGTTGAGATCTGGTGACTGTGGGGGCCATTTTAGTCCAGTGAACTCATTGTCATGTTCAAGAAACCAATTTGAAATGATTCAAGCTTTGTGACATGGTGCATTATCCTGCTGGAAGTAGCCATCAGAGGATGGGTACATGGTGGCCATAAAGGGATGGACATGGTCAGAAACAATGCTCAGGTAGGCCGTGGCATTTAAACGATGCCCAATTGGCACTAAAGGGCCTAAAGTGTGCCAAGAAAACATCCCCCACACCATTACACCACTACCACCAGCCTGCACAGTGGTAACAAGGCATGATGGATCCATGTTCTCATTCTGTTTACGCCAAATTCTGACTCTATCATCTGAATGTCTCAACAGAAATCGAGACTCATCAGACCAGGCAACATTTTTCCAGTCTTCAACTGTCCAATTTTGGTGAGCTCTTGCAAATTGTAGCCTCTTTTTCCTATTTGTAGTGGAGATGAGTGGTACCCGGTGGGGTCTTCTGCTGTTGTAGCCCATCCGCCTCAAGGTTGTGCGTGTTGTTGCTTCCCAAATGCTTTGCTGCATACCTCGGTTGTAACGAGTGATTATTTCAGTCAAAGTTGCATTTCTATCAGCTTGAATCAGTCGGCCCATTCTCCTCTGACCTCTAGCATCAACAAGGCATTTTCGCCCACAGGACTGCCGCATACTGGATGTTTTTCCCTTTTCACACCATTCTTTGTAAACCCTAGAAATGGTTGTGGGTGTAAATCCCAGTAACTGAGCAGATTGTGAAATACTCAGACCGGCCCGTCTGGCACCAACAACCATGCCATGCTCAAAATTGCTTAAATCACCTTTCTTTCCCATTCTGACATTCAGTTTGGAGTTCAGGAGATTGTCTTGACCAGGACCACCTAAATGCCTTGAAGCAACTGCCATGTGATTGGTTGATTAGATAATTGCATTAATGAGAAATTGAACAGGTGTTCCTAATAATCCTTTAGGTGAGTGTACATGCCCGTCTTAAGTTTGCCAGTGAACATTTGAATGATTCAGAGGACAAGTGGGTGGAATTGTTGTGGTCAGATGAGACCAAAATGGAGCTCTTTGGTATCAACTCAACTTGCAGTGCTTGTAGGAGGACAAATTCTGCCTATGACCCCAAGAACACCAACCCCACCGTCAAACATGGAGGTGGAAACATTATGTTTTGGTGGTGTTTTTCTGCTAAGGGAACAGTACAACTTTACCGCATCAAAGGGACGATGGACGGGGCCATGTACTGTCAAATCTTGGGTGAGAACCTCCTTCCCTCAGCCAGGGCATTAAAAATGGGTTGTGGATGGGTATTCCATGACAGTGACCCAAAACACACGGCCAAGGCAACAAAGGAGTGGCTCAAGAAGAAGCACATTAAGCTCCTGGAGTGGCCTAGCCAGTCTCCAGACCTTAATCCCATAAAAAATCTGTGGAGGGAGCTGAAGGTTCGAGTTGCCAAACATCAGCCTTGAAACCTTAATGACTTGGAGAAGATCTGCAAAGAGAAGTGGGACAAAATCCCTCCTTAGATGTGTGCAAACCTGGTGGCCTACAAGAAACGTCTGACCTCTGTGATTGCCAACAAGGGTTTTGCCACCAAGTACTAAATACATATTTCCCTCATTAAAATGCAAATAAATCTATAAAAATGTTGATCCTTTTTATGTCAGTGGGCAAATGTACAAAATCAGCAGGGGATCAAATACTTTTCCCCTCACTGTATACCTGAGGACACAATGGCTGTGGGTGTTTGGTGAAGGATTCAGTCAGTTTGTGTATTTTGTGAGTGTGTGTGTGTGTGTGTGTGTTCATTCATGCATGTGAGCTTCAGCATATGTTCTTTTCAAAGTGTTCAGCTGTCTTCTTGTAACAAAACTGTTCCATGTCGCAGAATCAAATGTCTGCTTCTTCTTGCTGCATCAAAAGAAAAGAAAATAGAAAGTCTGTTAAACATTTTATTTACATCTCATTTGTCATACAATGGTCATGGAAAAAAAGTGATTCTGATTGGCTGGATGATGTGCATCATACCAAGGCTGGTCCTTGTCGTTGTTCTAAATTAATACCCAATGGCATAGAAAAATCATATTAACACATTCTATTTAAACTATTGGCTATAAATCTTTCTGTATTTAAACATGGGGCTGGTAGGAGGGAAGAAAAGGTGAGCATGGATGAATGAATAGCGATGGATGAATCAGTAAAGGCCAACATTACTGGAGTTATAAGGTACAATTTATTTCAAGATAGACAAATATAGTGCCATTAAAGTTTAAATTTTTCTTCTAACATGAATTCAAGATCTCTCCAAACATTATTGTTTGATCCTAATGCTAATCCGTAAAAAGGAAATAACATTTAGAGATGCATTGTTATTATTTTAATGCATCTGAGATGTGATTTAACTTTTTTGGACATTGTAGCCGGGCATTACTGCCACAGAGAGAATATAATTGCTTCAAGCTCAGGATACCTCATATTAATTTTGTGTCAAGGCTTGTTTTACGTCCACTGATCTGTTACTTTATTCTGTTAGCGAAGCCAATCATGTGAAAAGCATGATACAGCTTCACTTTACTAACATAGTGGAACCAAAGTAAAAGAGGCTGGAAGAAAACCAGTTTACCAATTAAGCACGAGCGATCTCTAAGGCATTTTAAATATGTAGTAAAAAGTATTACTTTTAGCTTCTCTTTTCTTTGTTCCAACTATGAAAGCTATAAGGTAGATTACCACTTTTAACAGAGGTTTTCCTGGCTGCGGTTGTAATTGTGTCTTTATGCAGACACACAAACACTGTATCCAGCGTTATCTAAGGCTGAAACACTGTTAGTGGGAAGATGTTTCAGTTATCCAATAACTGCCAGAATCTCCTGTTTTTATCTGCGATGGAATTCGTCACAATCGAATGAGATAACTTTGTTTCTAGTTCTATCAGTATTGCAATGTATTGTGATCAGTTAAAGTACAATGCACTGTCATTATCCCTCTTAATAACTTTACTGGAGAAATAATAATAATTATATGGGAAAATATTAAACCTTCATATGTGAACATCCAATAAGAGAATTAGGAGTGTTTTTATGCTCAACTAATTTCACTTTATGAGGTTTTTTAACATTAATATGCATTCCTCCAGCCTGCCTATGGTCCCTCAGTGACTAGAAATAACGATAGGTGTAAACCGAGCCCTGGGTATCCTGCTCTGCCTTTGAGAAAATGAAAGCTCAGATGGGCCGATCTGGTAACCTTGCTCCTTATGAGGTCATAAGGAGCAAGGTTACCTCCCGTCTCTGCTTTGCCCGTCCAGAGAATTTGGCCCGCCCATGAGAGAGAGACATCATGGCTTTCAAACGAGCAAAGTGGCAGTTGGTCAAGGCCACGCCCCCAGCCTCCACCTTGCCCCCCCCTCTCCGCCTCAATAGCATGTAAAGCTACAGACACAGAAATGGCACATCCTAAGGAAAGCTCATTGTGGGACTGGCTCTAGTGGCTCTAATTCTGCACCAAGGCTGAAATTTGGGAAAGAGACTTTAGATATGGTATTAGGGGACCACTAAGGTCTATATAAAAACATCCAAAAAGCACCATGTCATGGGACCTATAATAAAATACAGTAGATGTGTTAATGTAAACTATCTTTGAAACAACATTAATGACTCATAGAAAAGACAATACACATAATAATTCTTCCTTTACTTTTTTTTCTGAGTTTGTGGCAATATAACAGCAATAGAAACACATTTATTGAGGACAAATTCCAAATATCTACTAGTAATTGAGTAATTGAGTAATATAATTGAGTTTTGAACTGCTGGCCCGACAAAATAATCAATTTTGCATCACCACCACGTTGCAACCTCAACCCAAGAGAAGCAAAAAAGCTGAAGAAAACTTGAAAATGTTTCTAGTATTTAATTCTGAATTCAAATAATTTATGTTTGTGTTAGAGGATAACATGTATTACAACTAAAATCCCATAGTAACCGTTAACATGAAAGTATAAAAGCAGAGAAAATGGAACAGACAGAAAAGTGCATGTGCTTGTGTTTCAAACTGTAGTTGAACTGATTGATTAATTTGCTTCACGTTGCATAATAAAGTGCATGAGGGCTTGCTGTGGTCCTCCTGAAGTGTGTCTACATGATCTGTGAGTGTTGTCTGTGAAAAACAAGTGACTGTGTGTGTGTGAGTGTGTGTGTGTGTGTGTGAGAGAGAGAGAGAGAGAGAGAGAGAGAGAGAGAGAGAGAGAGAGAGAGAGATGGACTTGAGGAAGGGGGCAGCACTGTGCATTTGCACTCAGAGTGATGATCCCTATGGTCAAATGGCCCCTCCCCTTTGCTCTCAAACGCACACACACACACCCACACACACACACACACACACAGGGCGACACAGTAAGAGGCTCTGCTGCTGGCCCTTTAAGAGCTGAGCCTAGATCTCACAGCTTACAGCTAGGGAGGGAGAAGAGGAGGGGCAGAGAGAGAGAGAGATAGAGTGAGGGAGGGTGTAAGGCTGAAAGTGTGTGTGAGTAGAGAGACAGAGAGGAACACAGAGAGAGAGAGAGAGAGAGAACGAGAATCAGCAGTGTGTGTGAGAGGTTGAAGGATCACTTCTATCCCGTTTTGTTTTGGGGAGACTAACCTTGTTCATCTGAGCATTTGTGGGACTGTTTTATGTTGTTGTTGACAAGAGACACGGACCCTTACTCCAGCATGCTCACTGAGCCTGAGCTACCTCAGGAGTGTAACAGGTACGTGACGCTTTCTTACACACGCACAGACACACACACACACACATATATACATTCATGTGGAGATGACAGAGACGGAGGACAGGATGAAGCGGGACAGAGCTTGGGAGGCCAGGGAAAATAGGGCTAGAAAGTAGAAAGGCATGTGTGTGAAGAGAAGACTCTGTTTGTGTGTGTGTGTGTGTGTGTGTGTGTGTGTGTGTGTGTGTGTTTGTAAAGCATGTGAGTGTCTCAGCAAGTCTGCGAGTCAGTTTGAGGCTGGAGAGAGAGTGTGTGTGTGTGTGTGTGTGTGTGTGTGTGTGTGTGTGTGTGTGTGTGTGTGTGTGTGTTGTGTGTGTGTGTCAGAGATGGTAAATGAGAGTTGATGATTGACTCCTATTCTTTTGAAAGAGATGCCATATGCAAAGCAGGCATTTTTATGTGTGTGTGTGTGTGTGTGTGTGTATTCATGCATGTTTTTTTTTCCCATAAGTAACAGAACTGTCCCTCTTTTCTTCCTCTGTCCCTCCTGAGTGAAGTTGTTGATTCAATTCAATATCTCCATAGACAAACTGTTTTTGTGTGTATTTGTGTGTGTGCACACGCGGGTGTGTGCGGGAAAGAGACACTTGAGATGTGTGTGTGTTTGTGTCAAAGTCAGAATGTGTGATCCCCTCTCTTCTCATCTCCACTGCTCACCACAACTGTATTCACTTTATTAACTTCTGCTTTACTCTACAAGCTATTAATACGTTATACATTTATACGTGACATTCTTTAACAGCCTGGTGCTTACAACAAGTCAAAACGATATAGAGAATTCCTTCATTTTTTAAGACAACAAAAAGAACTTTTTCAATCCGAATTTGTGATGTTTGCACAATGCCCCCCAGCTCAGCCTCATCTTTTGACATTTAATTATTTGTGATGTATTTTTCACTTAATCCAAATTCAATACATGCAACCCCCTCAGTAATCTTTTGTCAAGCTGCATGGTAGTTGTTGTTGTTTTCTTGCCTTATGCTAATGGTAATCTCACTGTGCCCCTCTGATGTTTGTGCGGGCCCGCTTCATTTAGAGATGCCAACCTTCTAACCTTGCCCTTTTCCGACACTGTCAACACAAGTGGCTTTTGCCTGTGGAATAATGGCTGTTTGATGCTAATGCTGTGAGAGCCAGATTATGTTATAATACCCGGCGTTTTAATACTAACATACGTAAACAAGTCCTTCTTCTACTTGACTTTTATTGCATTAAAGTAGCGCTCTGTTTTGCCCCATGAAACTAATCTTTTGTTCCGAGATAAAACTGGGGTTGTGGGGTTGGGGGAGAGGGAGGATTTCAGGGGACCCTTTGAATTAAGAACACATTTTAAATATGACAAAAATGTGTTTTTAATAAACCGTTCAATCCAGCAAAGTGGTTGAGGAGAGAAAAAAAAGATAACAACAGCTAGGAGGAATTAAAAATTTAAAGGATTACACCGAAAAGCAGAATGTATGGAGATAAATGCAGGGATTACAATGACTTAGGAGGAGAGCGCTTAGAACTCTTGCTTTCCAGTAATGCACTCCATCACTGTATCTCTGGCCGTGTGTGTGTGTGTGTGTGTGTGTGTGTGTGTGTGTGTGTGTGTGTGTGAGTGTATGCGTTCGTATGTCGATATATGTGTGTGAGCTATAGAGGGATATCTTCCATTCTGTGTGTGTGTGTGTGTGTTTCCTGTGTGTGTTTGTGTGTGTTGTGTGTGTGTCAACCAGTAGTCTCTCTGCGGAGCGGAGTGTGTGTGAGTTGCCAGTGTGTGTGCTCTCCAGCCTCGGTGGTCGCGATGCTCTCGGTTCCTGCGTCTCTGTAAGTGTCCGCTCGCCTCCTTCACCCATGCTTCTTCTTCATCCTCTCACTGAACTTCCTCTTCTTCTAGTTTTCAACACTTATTCCCCTTTTCCTTCACTTTTTAAATCAAATTCTTGTTCAGATTCACTTGTCAGTTTTTGATTGAAAATAGCCGATGATGGAGAGTTTGTCTGAGTTTCTAGAATAAGGTTTGTTTTAGACATAAGCCTGAAATTTTAATTTTTTAAATGTGCTTTGAGGCTTTGAAACATAATTTTTCTGTTCTCATTTTATTTAAAAGTTTTGTGATATGGTTTTCATCTTTACTTGTTCAGCTGTTAAAAAAAAAATGTATTTCATACATACAAAGCATAAGTACTCTGTGATTTAAATTATTTGATATTCTAATTATGTCTTCTATGATTTGAACAATTTGTGTTTTTTTTGGGTCTCCGAAGCGCTCGGCTTTGTATAAAAATTTTCAGTCAAAGCTTAAAATAGTGGAAACAGACTGCGTTCGCTTACACAGCCTCGTTTGTTCTCACAAACAGAACAGACATATACACGTAGGGAGAAACGGAGAAAAAGCCAAAGCAACCGAAACAGAGAAGAGACATTTTGAAGGAGCTAGTGTGGCAGTGGATGGAAAGACGCAGGGAATGATGTGGTCAAACTGACACATTCCTCTCCGATGAACAAGAAGAAGGACTAGAAGAAGAAGCAGGGTTACAGAAAAGTGCGAGTGTCAGAGATTAAAAGCGGGGATGTGTAGGAGGAGGGAGGAGAGGAAGAGGTCTCTGTCGATGTGGTGTTAAGGCAGTGGTGGATTTTCACACCCCTCCATTTGTCCCCTCTGTTTATTGGGGTGTTTGTTTGTGTGTGTGTGTGTGTGTGTGTGTGTGTGTGTCCATCTGTGGTTGTGTCAACACTTTAAACAGTTGAAGCAGGACAAACTCAGTTTATACAATCTGACATTACTTGCGTCGTATTTAGCAACAAGGACTGTGTCAACAGCCTGAAGGACTTTACTTCATTTCATTGAGACAAACTTTTTTTTAAATGAGTAAATCTGGTTATTTTCTGCGGTTAAAGAACATTAAGTACTGTACTCAAATTAGATTTTAAGGCACTTTACATGAGTATTTCCTTCTACTCATCTATTAAACAAGTATTTATTTGCCTAACTGCATTTATCACACAGCTTTAATTACTGCACTATTAGATTGCAAGATTTTACAAAATAATGATCAACTTGTAAATATGATGTATCATTATAGTATATAAAGTGGTTAAAATTGGCTCCCCAATGATCGCTTATAACGGTAAGATGCTGTGTTCACATTATTGCACTGGTAATAATAAATTATATATACACACCCATATATACACACACACACTCACAATGGCCATTCAGCATAATGACTTCTTTTACTTTGAAAACTTTTAGAAAATTGTGCTGATGATACTTTTACAATAGTAAAATGTTGAACACGGTAGTGTGACAATAAATGGAGTGTTTTTACAGTTTGGCTTTTGCTACGCTAACCTAATCTCTACCACTGCTGTTAATTTGTATTTATTTGAATAATTATTGACTTTTATTTTGTCATTATAGCGGTATGGGCAGTTTTTAAGAGAGAAATTCTTGTGGCCCATGATAAAAACTTAACAAATTTAAGTGAGCAGTGCTACTTCCAGTGTGTGAATGTCTCTGTACTTCATTTAAAAGGGTGAGATTAAAGTGGTGTGTGTGTCTGTGTGTTTGAGGAAAGAGAGAATGTGTGTGTGTGTCTGTGAAGAAGAGAGAGGGCGAGTGGAGTAATTGAGTAGAGTGTCCGTGCTCAGCAAACTAATGCGCCATTCTGCCCCTGTCTTCCCCTGTGGCCCTGTCCCGTCCTCCCTCTCTCCCTCCCTCCCTCTCTTTTTCTCCCACCACCACCTCGGACTGGAGGCCATTGTCTGGGCCATATTGTCTGTCCCCAGAGAGCCTTGATAACCGTGTCTCCATCCACGGAGCGAGGGGAGGGGGTGGGTGGCAAAAAGAAAGAAAAGGAAAGAAAGAACGATAGACAGAAAAATACCAGAGGAGAATTCTACCCCCACACACACACACCTCCTCCCCCACTTCCTCCCCTCTCTCAGCACACTCCCACCCTTCACCCCTCCATCTCTCTCTCTCTCCCCCATGGCCTCCAACACCGGTGCAATCAGCTGACCCTCTCTGATAGCCAATAGATGAAACTGGAGGGGGAAATACATGGCTGCATTGGTTCCTGCTGTTGTCCTGTTGTTGTTTATAGATGGGGGGGAGGGTGGTCTGGGATAAAGGGGAGAGAGTGATGGACTCTTAAAAGTGATGGGAAAGAGAGAGAGAGAGAACATGTGTTTATGTGGAAAACACAGACAGAGGTGTCCCAAGATATCTAGTCTAGTCATGTGACATGAGGTCACAGGGGAGGGTTCAAAGGTCAGGTGGAGGTATTGCATTGTCAACAGAGCAGGAAGCGACCAACAGTGTCTGCGTGTCTGTTTGTTTGTTCCAGGATTTTACACTTGACATCGCTCTTTCTCTCTCCATCTCTTCTTCTTCCATTTCTTCACCCATCCATCAATTTAGACAGCTTGACTTGCAGTAATCCCACTCTGTTGCTCCCTCTTTCTCTCTTACTCTCTTTCTCTATTGCTCTCTCTCTCTCTCTCTCTCTCTCTCTCTCTCTCTCTCACACACACCATTTACCATCCTTCCAATCTACAATAGGAGACAGTGTTAGAGGCTCGGAGCGAGCTCCCAGTGCGCTACAATGAAACCTCTGTCTTTCCAGGTAGAGAGTGAGGGAGGGAGAGAGTGAGGGAAGATTGAGAGGGAGCGGGGGGGGGAGAGATAAAGGCCAGCTGGGAGTGTGTGTGGCAGTATTTGTGTGCTGTCATTTATGTGAGAGAATGTGTGTGTGTGTGTGTGTGTGGTTTACAGGGGCAGGCCAAGTCACTGACAGTGAGACAAATGTTGTGACTCCTTTATGGATTGCTTAACAAATGCAACACAAATAGTGGCCTGGCACAACAATGGAAAAACACTGTCCCTCGCTCAATAAACATTATGCAGCGTCTCCCCCTCGCAAAACACCAGGGGAGCGGGGCCGCCGTCCACCGGATGCACTTACCCTTTCACTGTCTGTGTCTTTTCACCCCCTCCTCTTCTAGTCCCCCAAACTCTCTACTTCTGTCTCTCTACTTACTTTTTCTATAGCAACACTCAAGATTTTCCCACGAGTTGTCTTCGCTTAAACTAGATAGATAGATATAGATAGATAGATAGATAGATTCTTATTCTTTTTCTTTTTCTTTTCTTTCCTCCCTCCGTCTGTCTATCTTCTATCCAACCTTTGTTCATTTTAAAATGTCAGTGAAGATCACATCGTCCAGTGACTCAGTGTAAAGACATAAATAAGGTTTTAAAGCAGGAAAAAAAAGCTGAAAGCATGACAAGGAGAGTATGTGGAGCGATGCCTCGTGGTGACTAAAGCTTTGGGTGGATGAATGGACAACAGAGACAGACAGAAAAAGACAGAGAGAGAGGTAGTCCCAGAGGCCACACGGGTTAGCCCACGTCTTTTGCGCCCACCCCCTTTGCTCTCTTTCTCTCCCCACACACATACAGTACACAACACATGACTGTCTCTCCAGCGTGTGTGTGATTAACAGCGGTGACATTAGGTTGTGTGTTATTGCCTTTTGTGGTTAAGCTGGACAGGAAACAGGGTTTGGGCTGTCGGCCGCCGATTTAGGGCACCTCACAGAGGATGCTTTGTGCGTGTGTGTGTGTGTGTGTGGGTGTGGGTGTGGGTGTGTCTGTATATGAGCATATACAGGCAGGACCTGTGTTCTCCCTGTTAAATGCAGTTTATAGTGGAGAAAGTCATCAGGGAAATCATTTTAAAAGCATTTTACATCAATACTAACAAGCAGAAATGGTTTCCTTTACAACATTACGGTGCACACTATAAACTGTGATTTGGAAATCCTTTTTTACATTGGAATTTATATATGAGAATTTGCAAGGTCTCCGGACATTTTTCCACACTCGTGCAAAATGTAAACTTTTATGCTTAGAAGTTCTTAACGCTTGCTTTTAAAGTCTAATAAAGAAAATCAAATGCTTGTCAAGAATATTAAAAACCATAAAGAGCCACACTGAAGGGAAAAGGAATATCATTGACTCCCTCCTCCAGGTCCTCCCTCTCTTAATCTTTATCCCTCCATCTCAGCCTTTCCTCTATGTTGCTGCACCACTCTTCCCACTGTTCAAAAGGACAGCCTATAAATAGATATTAGGCAATATCCTTAAGAGTCTGCATAGAGAAGAAGGAGGGAGGGAGAGAGGGGAAAGAGGGATGGAGCGACATTCTTACAAACAGCTGATTGTGTAAAGAGGGAACAGTAAGTAAGACAACACCGGGCAGGGCGAGAGAGAAGCAGTAAGACAGAGAGAGAAAGAGCAGGAGGACAGATGATGTTAAAATAAGTTCAAAAGTGTGTGACGGCGAGAGATAGAGACAGAAAGGGAAAGAGAAATCGTTTTTTAAAGCTAAGACAAGAATAGCAAATGCAGAGAGAGAGAGAGAGAGAGAGAGGAAAAAGCGACGGCAATAAAGCGTCTGATAGCGCGACGCAGGGGGAAACATTTGTTTAAATTCCCGCCTGAGGTGTCATATGGATGTAAATGTTGCGGTCGGCTCCGCCAGGGCAAGACGCCATGGGTGCCTTATCTAAAAGGCACATTCCGCCCAACTATTTTGATATGCCCTTCCATTCCCTTAGAGAACAATTTCAAAGATAGCTCACATTTCCACTCAAATAGACCCACACCTGAGTGACAGGCAGGCAGTTCTTAGCAGTCACAATGTGGCAGGGAGAAAAAAAACACCTCACAAATGTCACTTTGGCTCTTGACAGCACTTTGGAATTAGCCGCCGTGCTTATTTTTACTGTAGACCATTGGATTTGACTGACTGTGTTTGTGTAGTGGTTGAAATAATGGGTTGTAATTTAAAGAGAGGCAGAACACTCACACACACACACACACACACACACACATATATACATACAGATGCACACATACTTTACAGTGGAATTCTCCAGAGGAGGCTCCCACGCTCCCTGAAAGCTTGTTCTGAGTAGTGGAGTTAACAAGAGCAGTTAGCACCATGATTATGTTAGCAGCCAGGCACACAGAGCGAGAGAGCGGGCGGGCGTGTGTGTGTGTGTGTGTGTGTGTGTGTGTGTGTGTGTGTGTGTGTGTGTGTGAGATAGCCTGTGACATTTTGGCGATGGCTGCTTTGTCTTTCTCTCACTCTCCAATAAACCTGAAACAAATCTTTTGCCCCCATTTTGCTTAATTCATTTGATGTGTGTGTGAGTGAACAGCCCCTCTCACGCATCCATAAGCTTGCTGCCTGTACTGTATTTAAACACATTTAAGTCTGCACGAAACTTGCCGCTGCTGACTTGCCAACATGAAATGGACGGGTTGATTACAGTAAGCCAAGGCCAGGAGACGGTTAACCACCGTCCACAGCGATTATTCGGCCTGTTAATGGACGTACGCCGCTGTCCGATTAGTGACTTAGCAGCAGTGGACATATGTGATATGAGAGGGACTTAACTGAGGAGCCGCTAATCATGAAAAAGCCAAGGGGAAGTGGCGCTTTAATCTCAGCTTAGCTCTCTCACCGTGTGTGTGTGTGTGTGGGTGTGGGTGTGTGTGGGTGTGTTTTTTTTCCAGCAATGGGAGTTTGGGAGGATAGAAGAGACAAACAGCACATTAGAAAGGTGTTTCTTTGGCGTTAACTTATTCGTTTTAGTTGTAAATGTAAATGAAAAAATACACTGCAATATTGTTGCACTGGTGTTATGTCATTTGAAATAACCCTCTGCTGCTTTGCGGAAAAGGCTAGCAGCATGTGTGTTTGTATTAAGTGTGTTAATGACTGGTTGGTGTGAGTGTTTGATTTGGTGTTGTTGGACGGGATGAAATGATGCTAATATTTTCTGGTTATGACCTGTACTACGCAGCCTATTTATATACTTAATAAAACCTCATCTTTTTTAATCCTTGCATCGCTCTGCGCTTTCAAGCGTCTTCCTCCAGGTCTCCGCCGGCATGACAGCCCTGCCAAGCTTTAAATGAAGTAGTCGGCGTAACCTGCACACCCGCCGTGCCCAATTGTATAGTAATTCGACTTCAAAGACGAACGGGAGGGCGAGGGGGATTTTATAGCCGGAGAGGTGCTGTGAACAGCCTCCCCATTCATGGACACCCACCTCTGAGGAAGTAGTAGCAGAGTATGGGAAGGGGGTGGACGGGTGTGAAGAAGAAGAGGAGCACAAAACAGCAAAAAGCATGATGAAATGTTTGCCACTGAGTTATTTCCCTTGTTCCGAAAAGGGTTGTCTTTGGCCCACAGAGTTTTGAAGATATGTGTTGTTGTCCGTGTTAATGTGTAACTGCTCTTGTCTGTGGACTGCCTGTCCATCTAGATATGTCAGTGTGGCTACTGTGTTTAAATGATGGATGAGAACATTTAAAAAAATAAAAATAAATACATCCTCATATGCACAGTGAGGTTTCTGCAGCTGAGCCAAAGTGCAAGATTAGTGAGGCGAGAAGTTTTAAAGCTGACCCCAGGTCTGTGTGAGGGGTTATGCCCAGGCAGAAGTTTACACAGGACACAAGGGGTGTGTGTGTGTGTGTGTGTGTGTGTGTGTGTGTGTGTGTGTGTGTGTGTGTGTGTGTGTGTGTGTGTGTGTGTGTGTGTGTGTGTGTGTGTGTGTGTCTGACTGAAACAAAAGGCCCGAGTGTGAGAGAGTGAAAGGAGGTAAAGTAAACAGGCAGTCATGAAGACAGACCTGCAGTGTTAGGGCCTCTGTTTAATGTATGCATGCGTACGTGTGTTTGTGTGTGTGTGCGTGCATGTGCGTGCGGCTCAAAGCCCTGTAGTTTATACAGCTGGGCCTGCCGCTTACATTGGACGGTGTGTGGAATGACACGCACACAGACTCATGCGCACGCGCACACACACACACACACACACACACACACACTTCTCTCTCCTCAGTCATTCTGGCATTAGTATCATAAATGTTATCACAAGTCAATTTCAGTGTTAATATAAATTGGTTTTAATGATACCCGCATGCAGTTTTATCTCTTAAGTCCTTTGTCATCACAACAACTAAAAAGTCTTTACTGGTCATTTATGACCCTACGGTTTTGCTGAGCAAGAGCAGGAGAAAGATAAAGCACATATGTGTGTGGGTGTGGGTGTTTGTCTTTTGCACACATTGTCCTACGTGAAAACTCTGAGTCTAACGTGTTCAGCATTATTGTGACAGATAGTTTGATTAATCTAACCTTGGTGAAAGAGTACCCAAAACATTGTTAAAGTTAAAGGTTGTAGTTTTGCGCAGTTTGATTTGTGAACCAAAGGTGTATGTTTCTGTAATGGTGATTTTTCTAATTTAACTTCAGTTAAGTGAGTGCAATTGGACAACCTTTAAAAGCCCTGCAGAGGCCATTGAAACTCATACAAAGAAAACTTGCTGCTTATCTGTGATCCTGTAAACTTGACATTTTAAAGGAAAACAAGTTCTCAGCAATATACAAAAAATAACACTTTGTAAATTGATTTCAATTATTAGATTATCTGTAATTTTTTTGTAATCTTCCAAAAACAAGAAAAGGTTACTAAATTGCATCACTGTTAGTCACAATTTTTTTTTTTTTTTTAACGGTATCACTGGAGTGGAGCTCATTTATTTGGGACGATAACCTTTCCTCGCAATGTCGTACCGCCGCATGTTGCACTTTGTCGCTCTTCTCATTGCCTCCAGTGAGCAGCACTCAATATTGTTTGCCTTTCCACTGTCATGAGGTAAATAAGCAATGAATTAGTGGCAGTGGCTGCTCCGAGGAACAATGCCAGATGTACAGTCCAGGGGAAACCAGATAGAGTCAAGAGTGTGCGGGCAAGCATTTGAGAGAGAGAAAAGAGAGGAAGAGCAAATCAGAGACAGACGAGGTATGGATGGAGGATAAAGCTATGACGATCTAGGTGAAAGAGAGAATGAAATTAGCTGCAGAGTACAAAAACAAATGGCTTGTTCAGTCAAAGGGAGAGCAAGAATGGGCGGACTTTGAGAGTCAGACGCCTGTTGCTTATTTCTCGTTCTTCATCACTTCCAATCGCACACCCCTCAAGTTTTCACGCTCCCTCCATCCATCCCTCCCTCCCTGTCATGCGGGGCCTATGTGCGACTGAGCTTTAGCAGCCTATTACCCAGGGTCATAGTCGCAGTGGCTTCAAGGCTGACAAGTGCATCTGAAAGCACTCAGGCAATGCTAGAAACCACATTAAATTCTATTATTGCCTCATAGTCACTGCATCCCTATTCAGCTGAAGTACAGGGAGGCAAATTTACCTTGTGAGAGACAGAGTTCACCTAATAGATATTGCTGTATATCCTTTTCTTCTTTTCAAGGGAACAAAGCCACAGTAACAAATGTAAACAGCGGGGCCTTCATGCTTTTTTCCTCCAGTTTTTCTTTTGTCAAGAGGTTTTCATAAACACATATTATTGTTACCCTGCATACTGCCCTCACTCTCTGTCTTTCTCTTTTTTTTCTCCCTCTTTCACACTCGGTTTCTCTCTCTCTGACAGCCTAATGTCAAGACTTGGTCATTTCATCCACAATGCCAGTGCAAGCGGGCTCCATTTGCAGTAATGGCCCAGTCTTTTGAAAATGTGAATGTTGAATGGACCTCATGGTAAACATACTGTAAGACCTGAGAGTGTGTATGAAGGTTTGCCAAGAAGCTGGATGCTCACAAACTGACTGAAGGGGATATTGTGTGGACTGAACAAGCTGAATGTGTGACAGAAAAACTGCATCCAGAGAAAAGGGAGGAAAGAGAATAGGTGCAGGCTGATGAGCTGAATGGTATTTGGTGAATTCCTGCTGTGAGGACTTAAAGATGTCTTCATGTCAGGTCATTTACAGTGAACACAGCAAAGTGGGTACAAATGTAAAGTCCAGGAGTTTACAGGAGCTAGTTTAATCGCCTGGAACGTCCACACGTTGTGTTTCCGCCATCATTTACCTCCAGTCGTCAACCTGTTATATCATCCTTTGAATATTGCTCACTCGTCCCTTTGTTTTTCCTTCTCTCTCTGTCTTTCTATCTCCCTTTTATTTTTTTTCCAGGATGTCTTCCAAGCGACCAGCCTCTCCATATGGGCGGACAGATGGAGAGGTAACCATGGCAACCAGCAGACAGCGAATGGAGGATGAGGATAGCGAGGGACTGGGCGGTGTCATCCACCTCCCCCTGGTCTCCTACTGCGGCAAGGTGTCCCCTCGCTCACCCCCCAACCGCAACTTGGACAGCCCCCCTAACATGGTAAGGACAGCGACGAAGTTTTGCATCCCATCTCGTGTATTATATTGTGAAAGCAGCACCCATTTATGAGTGACGGCGGCCTTCAGCGCTGACTCGGGGTCCCGCTATGAAACACATGCAACATGTAAAGATGGTTCCAACTGGTATGACCCACAGCGTGGGTTACTGCCTCAGGTTTAGCTTCTCAACCCACCAGTGTAGTCACATTAGTTTGGTCTCAATTGGAAAACTTTATCCGTGTTGAAAACTTTTAAAAAGTTTCAATATTGTTTTTGTAAAAAAAATAATAATAATATTGGAAAGAGATTATATGTACTTTTTTCCCCTTCTTCTTAACCCATTGCACCCAATTGCCACAATTTGTGTCCAAACTACACTTTAATTAGGAGTCATAACACAATCACATCTGAACAGGCTGACATGATACACATATGTTAAGATTCAGTGTGATATATTCATATATGTCCGTCAAGAGTTAATAATGCATCATAGAAATCGTAGAAATAAAGACTCTTCTTAAAACTTACTTGAGAATCTTCATCAGTATTTACATAATTCATTGATAGATGTCTGTACATGGGTGGTGCACTGCGAACAGGAACTGCTAATAGCCAATGTCTCGCACCCACTCCATGGCTTGCTGCTCAATCACAGGAGCACTTTCAGTAATAGACTCATTCTCCCAAAATGCACCACAGAGCGCCACAGGAAGTCATTCCTGCCTGTGGCCATCAAACTTTATAACTCCTCCCTCTAAGTGTCTGACATACACACACTTAGAGGTTAAAACTGGACAATATTATCTGTGCAATAACACTGTAATGTGTGCATACTTAATACTTAATACTGCTACTATTATTATTATTATTATTATTATTATTATTATTATTACGTTTCACCATTGCAAGACCCTATAATGTTAATTATGTAAATAATGTATCATAATATTCCTTTAACTATGTAAATATCCACACTCCTTATATTTCTTTATTTATATTTCTACTATTTGTGCAACTGCAACGCAGAGTTTCCCTTCGGGGATCAATAAAGTATTTCTGATTCTGATTCAATGCGACTTTTAATTGCCAAAATGTAAATATAAGATTAAAAAAAGTCTAATTGTAGCCGCTGAATCCATGGCACCATTATGCTTCTCGTTTACATCCTCCGTAGCATTACGGGAACATCATTAAGGTCTCTTCCTCAATACGCCTATGTGTGTTTGAGAGGCTTGGGGTGACCCCTAGGGCACAGACCCCAGATCAGATCATGTTCACGATAATCCTGGCCTCCAGGGTTTTAGAGGCATAGGCAGCGCTGAGGGCAAACGTAACCCTTTGTCCTTAATACAGTTACACAGTCTGGATCTCAAACACCGCTTTAACATTGGTATGTTGTTTACTCCTCTAATGGTGACTGAGAGTCTTCTTTTGAACCCAAACACAAAACAACGGCACATATCTCAAACAATCAGAACAATGAAACGTATGTTTGGCTATTCGGACATGAAAAGAGTGAGATTTCTAAAGAAGCAGAAATCGACTTTCTCTGTGTGTGAAAAGCAGTTTGGTGCTGGGAGCTGGAGTTTTTATTATATTTCAGGAAAAAAGAAGGTTCAAGGCTACTGTTTGGGGGCACACGTGTTTTTGCTTTTATGTGCGCGCCACCAGCCTTGAGCCCATTTGATGCACAGTTTCGTGACTACAAAATGTGAGCCATTGCATTGAGTCATTTTCTACAGGATGAAGTGTGACATTGTGGTGGTGTTGGTGCTGTATGTATGGCTCTGTATGTGTACATGCATTTGTGGTTGCGCAAACTTCTTTAAGTTGACATACGTGTGTGTGTGTATGTGTGTCTGTGTGTGTGTGTGTGTGTTCGGTATGTTTTCCTGCATGTGACTCATCCCACATTCTATACATGTGGTGTGATTTACAATGCATGTTCAGTACATAAGTGTGATTGTGTGACTATATAGGGTATTACGTGTTGCTGGTATGCATTATTTATTTAGCTTTTTTAAATTATGTTTGCAGCAAAATGTTGACTATGTTATTAACGTTTAAGGGCATCTGTTTGTACCAAAACTCTTTATAGTGTGTTTTTACTCACAGTGTGCATACACCGCTCACTGTCTTCCCTTCTCCTGAGCCCTTACCTTGATACACACCTTGTCACAGCAGCGCTCTGATAAACACCATCGACCTTTCCCCCATACTGACCATAAATACCCTGCATGCTGTAAAACAATGAAACAGCGCTAAGGAGCTGTAATGGAAAGCTAATTCTGTAATTAACCCGCTGATTAGCCTGCAGGCCCCTCCCACAGTGGACTCTGCATGTGTGGCATGTGCCGACTGTAAGCCAAAGTCCTGGGACCATGGGGGAACACACACACTCTGGCTTATCTGTTGCTGTAGAGGAAATCATTATATTATTCTTTGTTCGATTGGATTCAATTAATTAATATTTATATTTTGTATTTACACTACAAAATATGTATTTAAGAAAATATATAACCATCATTAATATTGCACAGAATTGTTCATATCAGTGTCCTCCAAGTCATTATGAAGATCCCGCTAGAAAAATCTGTAAATATCCTCAAAATGACACAACTGTATTCAAGACCATTAATTGACAGCAGAAGGGAGACTGTGTGTGTGTGTGTGTGTGTGTGTGTGTGTGTGTGTGTGTGTGTGTGTGTGTGTGTGTGTGTGTGTGTTTTTTTGGTGGGGGGGCTATTATACACAGCATAATAGCTGATGTGGCTTATGAAGTGGCAAGCCAGGGTGTATGTGTCTAGTGGGGGCTTATCCGGCTGCCTGCTTGGCATGCTGTAAGATGTGTGTTAAGTAAGGTAAAGGGGGTAGGGGGCAGGTTACAGCGCCAATCCCTTTGCTGCTGACTGTCAGGGAAGAGTGGATGAAGGGAAATAGAGAGAGAAGTAGATTTACAATGTGGCGGGGGTGTCGGCAGGACTCTAAGGGAGTGGGTTGAGGTTCTGTCTCTCTCAGGGCAATTGTCGTAAAGTGATAGGGGGAAGTAAATGGCTCATAGGCGACCGGTTGACTTGGAAGAGAGGCAGCGGAGGAGAGCGAGACGAGGGGGGGGATTACAGCTTTATCTTGTCATAGTAAATTAACACGGCGGCAGAGACGCACTTAGCTACACACTGACCTCTTCATCCCGCATGCCTCGCCTGCCTGCTCGGCTTTGGCCTGGCCGCTTTACCTGCCTGCTGCAGCTGCACACACAGAGAGAACTGAAAAAAAAGCACTCACAATCACATTTTAGAAAGCTTGAAAGGTGTCACATTATTCACTTTTAAAGTTTTATAAACCCTGGCTCTTGAGGAGAATTGTGCTTTTTTGTATTGGTTTGCAAACGAATGTAGTTCAGCTAAAAGGGTGTTTTATTTAATGTGAAGTTCTCACTGTGCTGGTGGACCCTGATTGGCGGAGAGCAGCTCAGTTTAAATGCCTGATGGGAAGGATTGCAGCGGTAGTGCAGTGAGGTCAACCAATCAACACAGAATCCAGTTATGATGCAGATGAGTTAGTAGAGGATGGATTTTTGTTTTGACTTTATTCTCCAGTAAATCAAACATACAACAGGCTGCTTTTAAATCTGTAATGCAAAATACATTTCTTTCTTCCTTTCTCTCTTTTAGCTCTTTTATGTTTGTTTTGGAATCCTTGCAGACAAAAATGTTTATACATCAGGCAGAGGCAAGCATCTTCTCTCTTAAATGTGTTAATGGACAAACACTTATTATTTCATTAACAGGCGAGATGCACACTACCACGACAGAGAACTATAAAGATATTTCATCAGGCATTATTTCTTATTATTTATTTTCCTCCCTGAGATATCTCTTGTCCTCTTTTTGTATAATTTGAATGTGTGTGTATGTGTGTGTGTGTGTGTGTGTGTGTGTGTGTGTGTGTGTGTGTGTGTAAATTTGACAGATTTAACACAGTCATTGAGCAGTCTTGAGACACAGTGGTCACACTTAATTTCTCATGCCAGTGATGCACTAATGAATCAACACACGCCTGCCTGTCAACAGCGAGGGGTCGTGGTAAAATATACTGGCGTACATTTTAGCCAAACTGCTATTTAAAATACAGAAAATACAGCTGCATGTTTTTTAGATAAGGAAAGAGCAAGTGTGTCATTAGACATAAGTTCAAAAATACAATTAGAATTAGGACATTCAAATGAAATCAAGTAAAATGTGTGGTTATCCATTGGAAAAAGCTCCACCATATTGTTGTATTGAACAGGAGGATAAAAGTAATGCTTGTCCCAGCCTGAGAGACCTCGAAGTCAAAACTGACAGTGTCTGTGTTTAGCCATGGCATGTAAAGGGATTTGCTGCATGTGTGTGTGTTTTTGGCAGTGTAATTGGAGGTGTGTTAAGTGTACGTTGTTGAGACTGGCAGCTCTAGCAGGAGAGCTAAGTCTTTACCCCCCTGCAGGAGTGATCAGTGACATTCTCTTGGTGTGTGTTTGTGTGTGAGTATTTTAGTTTTGAGCAGCTGTTTCCAGTTCTTCCTACTGCCACATTGTCCATGCCTTGATCCACAACGACGTGCCAAGCCTCAAATATTGTTTTCCACATACACCTTGCACAGCCCCAGACATGTCAGGCTATGGCAGAGAGAGAGAGAGAGAGAGAGAGAGAGTTTCTTCTGTCGGGCAACAGAGGAAGAGGAAGGGAAAAAGTGGTAGACATAAAAAAAAAAACATCAACAGCGGCATCTGTGCTGGCTGTAGGGAAAAAAAAATAGCATTTGGATTTTTTTTTTGTCCTCTTTTCCTGGCAAGTGTTACGTGTTTTTAAACCAACCTCCCCTCACAGATGAGCTTAAGAAGACAAAAGTTGTTTAATTCGGTTCCATTGCAGAGGCTGTAAAAGGATAAAGAGAGTGAGGCGCAATTTTTACTTTGTTCCAGTCATTTTGGAAGAGAATTGACATCCTCAAACTAAAGGCAGAACCGCCCACACTGCCAGCCTGCCACATCCAGTGCATAAAAATACATATATGCAGGCACTTACACATTAACACACACACACACACACCTACCTACAGGCTATGTGCACTCACAGTGTCACACATATATGCACAGAAATGGCAAAATAAAATAAATAAGCCTGCTCACATGCATGCACTGAGAGCAGGGCATGAACGTTTACACTATCCAGAATATCTGTTTGTACTTATGAATAAATGCATGTTGATGAGAAAAGTTTTTGCAACCCGAGTTATTACAGGAGCATGTGGCCGCGCAGCGAGTGATACCCGTTTACAATATGTCTTGTGTCTTGTCTTTAAGATCCCACTGTCTTGGACTTGCAAATCGCCGGGGAAAGAATGTCAGCAGG
The DNA here is from genome assembly GCA_013375575.1 of Percina caprodes. Lineage (NCBI taxonomy): Eukaryota > Metazoa > Chordata > Actinopteri > Perciformes > Percidae > Percina > Percina caprodes. The sequence goes on along the minus strand of JABXJD010000120.1, from coordinate 395,439 downwards.
GCACATGGATTATCATTATATTCTGGGAGGTTGATGGGGTGGGGGGTGGGGGGAATCATAAGCCATTTAAGTTGCCTCTGGGATGCTGTCTGTCTGACTCCACACATAAAAAAATGTCATGGGCCCTAATTTAGCAGATCTTTGAAGAAGCCTCGGCTCCCTGCTAATTCCCCTTGATTGGGAAATGACCTTCATTGTTGGACGCGGTGAGATGACATCTCCCTGGCAGAGTTTTTGACCGAGCGAAGAGATCAGGACCCCCCCCCGCCCGTATTCTTTTTCTGTTTGTTTTGTTTGCTCGACATCTTTCTCGAAAGAAAGAGTGCGGCTGTTTTAAGTAGGCGCTGGATTAGATAAATGGGATGTGACAGGTGTGACCGCTGCCTTCAAGATGCCTGCTTCTTGCTCGCTCTCTCTCTCTCTCTCTCTCTCTCTCTCTCTCTCTCTCTCTCTCTCTCTCTCTCTCTCTCTCTCTCTCATTTCCTCTAATACATCACCTTTCTCTCCTTTGCCTTTCTTTCTTTCTTTCTTTCTTTCTTTCTTTCTTTCTTTCTTTCTTTGACTTCTACCCACTTACACTCCTTCTCTCCCTCTGTCTCGTTGCATTTGCATGTCGCTGATGCAACTCGTAATCACAAAGCCGCTCATTTGAAGTCTGAATTTCCCTAATCTGAAGAACAGGAGAGGGTGAAGGAAAAGAAATGAGGCAAGGAGGAAAGACAGGATCAGGTCGAGCCGTCACTAGGTCAGGTGGTGAGCGGAGAAGAGTAAAGTCTTTCAGGAGCTTTAAGATCACAAGACACGTCCCCTTCCCTCCCCCCCAGCGCAGCACAGCCCTCAGCCAGTGTGTTAGGAGCCTCCACAGCGACTGGTTGATGCCTCATCAGCGCGTCATATATACAACTGTTGAAGCCATATCATCGCTGTCACACTCTGTCCCTCCGTTACAATGCATGTGCAAGTGCACCGAGGAGAGAATTAGTGAATTATTGAGCGTGCTGACTTATTCAGAGTGTTGAAACACACCGCCAGAGAGAGGGAGAGAGGTAGAGAGAGAGAGAGAGAGAGTCAGTGGAGTGTAGAAAGTGATAGTGGTTGCCTGTACCTCTCATTCAGTGTTTGGCCACCGACAATGAAAGCCGTTGTCAATATTGAAAAACCACTGCGTGGCTTTATTCTTGAGGATTTTTTTCTTATCTTCTGCTCAAATGGATGAAAGTGAACTCTGCCTGTACGATAGAAAAAAAATAGAATACTGAGGTCATCTGGGCTCTAGATGACTTCTTGTGGACTGTGATCTCAGTATGAAGTTCCACCTCCACCAGCAGCCTTCGAGTTAATGATTAAAAAAAAACAATCTCCTAATACACTGTATTGTCATTAATATGGCTGGAACGTGCAAGTGTTAACCACAGCGACACACAGACAAAGAGAAGTGTGTGTGTGTGTGTGTGTGTGTGTGTGTGTGTGTGTGTGTGTGTGTCAGGTGGCGTGCTCCATATTGTAGTTGGATGAGCCAAAGATTAACCATGTGGACCGTTGACCCTCCCTCTACAAAGACCTGAGCTCACGGACTGACTCAGTTGTTTCTGTAATTAAAGAGCACAGCACACACCTTAGGACACCTGTGCGTGCATGTAGCAGGATACTGTATGCGCCTTAGTGTCTGTCGGTGCATTCAAAGCACGTCACTCTTCTTAATGTGTATGTGTGACCAACAGGCAGTGTGTGTTCTCTTCTGAAGCTGATGCTGTCTTCCTTCTCGGTGTCACTGTTAATTGGGTTTAGCCGGCATTAAGTCTATCATGTGGGCCATCCAAACAAACACAGGTTTTATTTGGTTAAAGATTAAGGTGCTAGACGTTACTTACCAATCAGCTGCTGTCGTGCTATTTCTTTTCTTACTGTTCGTTCATCCCACTTCAAAAATGAATCATTCATGATCATTTAAACGATAATAGCTTAGAGATTCCCATCCCTAACTTTTAAGAAAAGTTCAATTACTTTATTAGAAAAGAGTGTAGGCGCCCAGGACGTTCAGTTGGTAGAGCGGGCGCCCATATGTAGAGGCTCACTCCTCGACGCAGCAGGACTGGGTTCGAATCTGACCTGCAGCCCTTTGCTGCATGTCATTCCCCCTCATCTCTCTATGCCCTTTCATGTCTTCAGCCGTCCTGTAAATAAAGGCCAAAAAAGAAAGAAAAGAGCGCAATTTTTCACAATTTAGGATTTTAAGACTCAATTATGATTTCCAAACGTCGTCACACTCAGTGTTGTGACCGTGTAAACTTGAGACACAAGACAGTAGGCTCATTATTCCACATGACCGCATGACGAAATTTTTAAATGTTTTTTTTATGATGCTGATTTGTTGTTTTGTCATTCTTTTCATGAATTTATGGAAATTATTTGACGTTTTGACACTTTGTTTTGGGATCTATTTTTGGGTGATTTTCCTGTTTGATGGAGTTGCATCCTCAGCATTAATTGCCACCAATTGTAGGAAAAATATAGCGCAGCGCTAAAAACTTGGGCTTGGGATGTGGTACAGCAGCGTTGGACGTCCCTCAAAGCCAAGCCGAGCCGTTGAAGGCTTTGTAATGAAGAGTTTGAATGACTCTTAAGAGTGTGCAGTCTTTTTGCTGCTGTTTCATGTGCTTGTTCTGTCAAGTACCTCCAAGTCAGTCAAATGCAGATTTCCGAGTATGTGAGAGAGACAGAAGAAGAAGAAGAAGAAGAAGAAGAAGAGTGGCCTAACTTGAGATAACTGGCCAGGGATGACAGTTGGTTGCATTGAGCTATGAGATGCAGAGATGGAGAGAATAAAGACAGCAAGAGAAGGAGAGGAGGATGGAGATAATGAAGGTTGTATGCCAGCTCCTCCTCCGCCTCCTGCTTTTTTTTCTCACAGTTTGTTTATTTTTGTCTTAAAGTTTAGGTCATTTTTGAATTGAGTGATTTACCTCTTCCTTTCTTTTCTCCCTCCTCCTTCCCTTCCAGGAGCGGGACTGCACTAAGGGAAGCTCTCTGAGTCCTTACCCCCAGCACAATGCTACCTCACCAGGCAAAGAGGATGGTGGAGGCGGAGGGCGGCCCTGCAGCGACGGAGGCTCGGCCACAGGTACCCTGGGGACCCCCGAGAGACGCAAGGGCAGCCTGGCAGACGTGGTGGACACACTGAAACAACGCAAGATGGAGGAGCTGATCAAGAACGAGCCAGAAGGTCAGTGATGAAAGGGGACGTCTGTGTGGCCAGATGTGTGATCCGCAACTCCCCGCCATCTCTCTGGCTCTGTGCCACTCTTTTATCACACTCTGTTGTCCCTTCTCTCATTTCTGTCTTGTTTTCTCTTTATCATTCTCCCTCTCTGCTATGAACCCACACACACTCAGATGAGAGGCAAGCCTTTGTTTTCCCAGCACACAGACAGACGGCATCAGCTGTTGGGGCCTATTGTCCACCATGCTTTGCATATCTATCACAACCTGACAAAAAGATGTGTGTGTGTGTGTGTGTGTGTAGTGTATGCCGGAGTGTGTGAAAAGCCTTCACAAAACTCCCTTAACCTTTAACTCTCCAGATGTTTCCTGCCATTACATTTCAAAGGAGGAGGGACACCCACATTACCTTTCTGCTGAATGATCAGTGAGGGTTAAATGCGTCCTATCACCTTTCCTTCTGCCTTTGTCACCTTTGGGATAACACTTTCTCTCTCATCCCTTAGACAAAGATTTTGCTCACTGTTGAAGACACTAAACCAGATTTTTGCCCAGGGCTATATAGCTTAGCTTCATTAGCACCCACATTTCATTCACAAATTTAGCCTCGGGCTAACAGTTGGGAGTCAAGAGATAAAATTAGCCCATGGCCAGCTCTAATTTGTCAATGGGCTGATACATGGGGGCTTAAGTCACTATGAGACGCATGTGATAGTGATAATGTGAAAGGAGATTACTAACAGGTGTCCATCTGATGGGATAATATGAATAACGCTGTGCTTTATTGGTGGAGGATTCCTTTCCTGTGCTATACAGTCAGTGTCAGTTTCAAAACAGATCAGAGCAGATCAGAGGTCTTCATGGGTCCAAGTTTCTGTGGTAACGTACACAAGCCCAACATGCATAAATATATATTTAATATTTTTTTAAACCTGATTCAAAGGGGACATGAGCAAAGTCGAATCTCGTCATGAACAGACCCAAGGATAAGGGCAGACATTTAGGCATGTTTAGACATTGACATTTCTTTTTCATTGACAGTGACAAAGACATTTTGGCAGTTCAGAGCCTCAATGACAGATGCATGCTATATATCAACCACTAAATCTTCTCATACACTTCCACTATCCCCTTTTAGCTTCTAAATCCACCACTGCTGTGCGCTAAGATTTCTATTCAAACATCTCTGAACTGTGTGCAGCCTGTATGACACCATGCCCAAAAGGTGAAAGAAACAGTGCAGCAGTACAGTGTGTATTTGTCTCTTAAGTGTAGGTGTTCATGTGTTGGTGTGTGTTCCTGCAGTACATCAACAGGCTTTCATTTCAAGCTGCGATGTGCTAACCTTTTTTTTTCTCCAGGCTTTTCTGTAAGGTTGTTAAAGCGGCCGAGACTGCTGGTCAGCTCTCGCCGTCTGGTTGTTTTTATACCAGTCGATAAAGAGGCCTGTTGTGGCACATTTTACAGAGAAAAAGAAAAATGAAAGAAAACAAAAAAAAAGAACTGGGCTGTTTGTCAAGCTGAGCTGTAATTGAGGTGTGTTTTGGGTTGTTCGCTGCTTCTCTGCACCTCGTAAACTGGCTGTACAAGAAAAGAAAAAAAACAACAATAATGGATCTTTATGAGTCAGCCAGCGCAGAAAGAGAACAAGAAAAGGGGAGAGGGAGATGTAAAGATAGAAGGAGGAAGAGAAAAGTGAAGGAGAGAGAGAGAGTAGTGTCTTCACAGACCCCATTAGCAGAGTGCCACAGTGGTGCGGCTTCCAAACCCACCCGGAGCATTATCTGCCCTACGTTTAAATGAAACGCGCTAACAAAAGGCCCCAGCGCCTCCAGACCCAGCACACACATACGCACACAAAAACCCAGGCCAAGCAAGAGAGAAAGGAAGAAAGAAAAGAGAGTAAAGGAAGAAAAGGGATGCTGATAAAAGATGAAGAGAGGCAGAGGGAAATGGAGGGGGACAAGGGGCGGTATTGAACGCGAGATAGAAATCCCTTTTTTGTGCCTGGCTAGCTATTGTTTGGCTGTGTGGCTCACAAAGGCCATTAGCAGCAAACAGCAGGTTAGGATGAAAATTTAATGAAGGCTTTAATCATTATGAAAGGCCTGGAATATTACTGCTCTCTTTCTCTCTGTTTTACACACACACACACACACACATGCTCGCACACTGCTTCCAGCTGGATCAATGACACACACTCACACACACACATTTAGA